>JAMZEH010000035.1:1642500-1675000 GCA_024699665.1 Ostrea denselamellosa | reverse complement strand
CTGTAATAAGTCTCACAGCACAGTCTGTGGTAAATCTCACAGCACAGTCTGTAGTAAAGCACAGTCTGTAGTAAATCTCACAGCACAGTCTGTAGTAAATCTCATAGCACAGTCTGTAATAAATCTCGCAGCACAGTCTGTAGTAAATCTCACAGCACAGTTTGCAGTAAATCTCACAGCACAGTCTGTAGTAAATCTCACAGCATAGTCTGTAGTAAATCTCACAGCACAGTCTGTAATAAATTTCACAGCACAATCTGTAGTAAATATCACAGCACAGTCTGCAGTAAATCTCACAGCACAGTCTGCAGTAAATCTCACAGCACAGTCTGTAATAAATATCACAGCACAGTCTGTAGTAAATCTCACAGCACAGTCTGTAGTAAATCTCACAGCACAGTCTGCAGTAAATCTCACATCACAGTCTGTAGTAAATCTCCCAGCACAGTCTGTAATAAATCTCCCAGCACAGTCTGTAGTAAATCTCACAGCACAGTCTGTGGTAAATCTCACAGCACAGTCTGCAGTAAATCTCACAGCACAGTCTGTAGTAAATCTCACAGCACAGTCTGTAATAAATCTCGCAGCACAGTCTGTAGTAAATCTCACAGCACAGTCTGTAGTAAATCTCACAGCACAGTCTGTAGTAAATCTCACAGCACAGTCTGTAATAAATCTCGCAGCACAGTCTGTAGTAAATCTCACAGCACAGTCTGCAGTAAATCTCACAGTACAGTCTGTAGTAAATCTCACAGCACAGTCTGTAGTAAATCTCACAGCACAGTCTGTAGTAAATCTCACAGCACAGTCTGTAGTAAATCTCACAGCACAGTCTGTAGTAAATCTCACAGCACAGTCTGTAGTAAAGCACAGTCTGTAGTAAATCTCACAGCACAGTCTGTAGTAAATCTCACAGCACAGTCTGTAGTAAATCTCACAGCACAGTCTGTAGTAAATCTCACAGCACAGTCTGTAATAAATCTCACAGCACAGTCTGTAGTAAATCTCACAGCACAGTCTGTAGTAAATCTCACAGCACAGTCTGTAGTAAATCTCACAGCACAGTCTGTAGTAAATCTCACAGCACAGTCTGCAGTAAATCTCACAGCACAGTCTGTAGATAATCTCACAGCACAGTCTGTAGTAAATCTCACAGCACAGTCTGTAATAAATCTCACAGCACAGTCTGTAGTAAATCTCACAGCACAGTCTGCAGTAAATCTCACAGCACAGTCTGTTGTAAATCTCACAGCACAGTCTGGCCACTTTCATTCTATGTTCCCTCTTTTTTGCTGGTCTTTACATTGTTTTTTGCCCCGAGGAAGGCGTGGTCCTGAGTCCACGACCACAAGTTGACTTTTGAAATGATGGCAGCAACAGGTCGTCCAGAATGCTTGACAATACGTCTAATGATATAAGGGGATATTTTACTGCATTATATGATTGAATTTTGAAGAGTCTTCTTGGTTTGCAACTGGTTTCTTACAACATGCGGTCCATGGTATCAAACTGATCACCTAGTCACTGTAGTTTATCTATTTTGTCCCCTGTTTTCATTCCATATATTGACATTTGTTGTATATGTAGTGTTTTCTCTCTCTCTCTCTCTCTCTCTCTCTCTCTCTCTCTCTCTCTCTCTCTCTCTCTCTCTCTCTCTCTCTCGTGGTGTGAGCAAATTAATTTTTTGTCTCCTCACATCAGTTGTGGATACAGTGGACAGTTTCATCAGCATATTTGAGGAATACATGAGGGGAATGACGTCATTTGTTCAACTTCTCCATCAATATGCAAGAGGTAAGCTATTTTTATCTGAACGAAGTGAAAAGAATTTTACCTATTAATTTATTTTCCTCCTTTTACCCTAAATAGCAGAATAACTGCGATAGCACTGTGTTGGTATGTTTATTTCAAATTTCGCCAAATTAAGGACTGTCTGTGGGCATTATCGTATGAAATTATATTTGACAAATAATAATAAATAATTTTTATTTTCAAAGTCGGACATGCGTAAACAACAATAAACATTATTTTACCGACTTGCCCGGATGTTGGCGCTAGGGGTCATTTTGTGGGAGGAAACCCACGTGTCCTAGTGGGCGACCACATTACCCCCTCACATACAACTACTGTCAAGGGTAATGTGGTCGCCCATTCGGACACGTGGGTTTCCCCCGTGTACTCCGGTATTCAATAGTATATACATGGGAGGAAACCCACGTGTCCTAGTGGGCGACCACCATACTCTCTCATATATAACCACTGCTGATCACGAGGATCGAACTCGGGTCGCAGCGGTGAGAAGCATATGCATTGACCACTACGCTACGCAGACACCCTAATATAATTTGGAAATTATTAAAACAAAAATTAATGCTTTAAATGATACAATGATATGATTTGTTGATTTTAATCAGTAATCGAACGGAGTCCCATTTATTCTGAAAACTGCATTCCAACAAATGATGTCACTGAATTTGATTTAGACAAGATCTCTAGTATGCACCCTCCGAAAGACAGTGTATCGTTCAATATGGTAGAACAATCCTCGCTCGTCATTCTTATTGTCGTTCCTGGTTTCTGAAATTCCCTTCTGTTTACGGGTTTACTGTAGTGACACGGATTAAAGTAATGTCTTTTGTTAAAGAATATCCCAAGTAAATTGGGATGGATGGATAGCCTGGGCATATTACCTTTTTTAAGAGCTCTTAGGTTTCTGGGAATTTACTGGCCAAGGTCGATGTTGAGGAGCATTGTGGTCTTCAAGATTATGTAATTCCCCCATAGACCCTGTCAAGGTCTCACAATGGTACAAAAATTATGAAAGACGGGATCCCTGGGTTTTTGGCCTGTCGTCAGGACGATAGTTCACTAGTAAAATTTTTAATGCTTTAATCTTGTTTTTTTTTTCATATTAAAATATGTTGCTTCAGAGCGTATGAGGGATGTGCAATATATATATATTTGATTGTAGAGACTGGGGCAAAATACATGAAACGGACTATAGGTAAGTCTTCGTTATGTGTGTCACCAGACTTCGCCTTTTTATTCTTTATTTTTTCTTACCTACATGAAGTCCTAGTTATGCTACAATAAGGATTTGTCTTTATATAATTGGAATGATACACAAAAGCATGAAAAAGCAAATGAGATACAAAAATGTCTAAACTTCAAAATTTGTAGACTTAGCATCATTATGATAAGTTTGTAGAAATGTTTATAATCTAATATCATTTTCTGCAATAAAACTTGAAATTCTAATAATCATGAACCTCTTGACTGCTTTTATCATCATAGCGCCACACTAACCATGCAATCGTTTTGAAACACGCCACGTACCACTGTCTCGGTCTATGTTTACCCCCTGCCGGTCAGCAAACGTTGACCAAGTCTCTGGTATTTGTAAATGCACATAGGAAAAAGCTACGAAAATTTCCAAATTAAGATTTGTTATGCCCTCATATTCGGGGATTCGGGGACATGTAGTTTTTGGTCCGTTCGCCTGTCTGTGGTTTGTCCGTTAAGCTTGGCCACAACTTTTGACTGTTTCACATGTGTATAACTTGTGAAAAGACCTTTCAATTCGTACCAAAATTTTTGACCTCATGACCTTAGCGTTTTGTTACAAGGGGGCATCAATGTTTCATAAACATATCTTGCTTTTGTATATTCATGAAAATGTTTCATTCATGTAGTGACGTCACCAGTTTTAAATGTAAACATCACATATAAATAGAAGAGAAATATATCAACAACGTAGGATTTGTGGCAATACGCATAGATTTTTTAAATACTGCCTATTAAAGGGATACTGCGCCTTTGCCCGTAATCTCACCAACTCTGTGTTTTATTGGAATTCACCTTTTTCTTTACATGCTATTAGATTTACCTGTCACTTTGGGTCTAAGGTCACGTTTATGTCGTATGTCGTTAACCACAGGTTCTTATTCCAAAATATGACCAAACTGAAGACTGAAAAAGTTAATTATGCGAATCAATTGTTATAATGAATATGTTACCATATTTTGCATTTTGGTTTTTAAAATAATCTAATTCTTGAACAAATAATTTTCTTCCTTGGCCTTTTCTCACATGTTTCGCACACACAGTACATTTGGGTCTCCTCATTTAAGTTTTTGAGTCTTTCGGCAGCCTCGTATACAGGTAAATAACCAGTTCACAGATACTGGTACAAGCGCGGATCTAGAGGGGGGGTCGGGGGGGTCCGGACCCCCCCTGGAATTTGCAAAGATTTTACATTTTATCGTAAGTATTAGCCACATAATATGTAAAGAATGAACGTAAAACAATAGTCAATCATTCATTCAATTAATGTCTTTCAAATGCGAGACCATATAAACCGAGGTCCCGTATCGTAGTAGGCGTGACACGAAAGAGAACTCTCAGTGCTAAAAGCCTTGAGTGCTAAGTATAGATCTAAATGCAGTCCCGTCACTGGTAATGGTGACATCCGCCGCAGAGCTGAAAAATTGCTCAGGCAGCTATTTCAATTTTGGGTACAAATTTCGAATAGTCTACTATCTGTGAAAATGTGAGAATCTCGGAGTCTCCTGGGGCTTCGCCAGACTTTCAGTCTTTTGGACCCCCCCTGGTAAAAAAAGCTGGATCCGCGCCTGTGGTACAAATCGATGTAAACAAACAATGCGACACTACAGGCCTGTGATTAAAATCCAAAAATTAAATTAGAATGTGACATGAGAATGAAAGAATCCTTTATCATAGAATACACACACAAACAAACACACACAAACACAGAGAGAGAGAGAGAGAGAGAGAGAGAGAGAGAGAGAGAGAGAGAGAGAGAGAGAGAGAGAGAGAGAGAGAGAACGTAAACAAAATAACCAAAATGAAATATACTCTGCAAAAAAAGAAACGCATAGCCCTTTTGAAATTTTAAAAATGCAAATTATGTATTTTACCAGGTAAACTGAAATGGTCAATTGAGTAATTGATTTTTTACAGGTAAGTATGAAACTTTAAAGGTCTGTTCATTTGATTTGGCTCTCTGCCAAATTAGCTCGGCGACTCTCTAAAATTGCACATCACCTCTATCGCCATGGAATTTGGTTTACGTTTTTCACGAGAACTTGGTGCTTAATTCAACCACTACATTAAAGCGTATAAAAGGACGAAGTTTGAAGCTTGAATTCATCATAACGTTAAAATGCTGCCATGCCAAGGTTGGACCCTGCTACTCGAAATATCGTCATTGGCCGTCTCCAGGCCGGAGTATCCCAAAGTGAGATTGCACGAACTGAAAACGTAAATCAGAGCACAATTTCTCGGCTGTGGAACAGATTCCACCAGACTGGCTCTACTAATAACCGACCGAGGAGTGGGCGACCTCGCATTACGACTCCTGGACAAGATCGCTACATCCGGGTCTTTCATCTACGGAATCGAACCGTTGCTGCAACAGCTACTGCAGTCGGAATACCTGGATTGAGAAGAATCAGCTCGCAGACAGTCCGCAACCGACTTCGACAATATGGCATTAGACCCAGAAGACCGTATTTTGGAGCAGTTTTGACACCGTTACACAGACGAGAAAGAGTCCGATGGTGCAACAGATTGAGGGGCTGGACATTCCGCAACTGGCGTAGAATCTGGCTCAGCGATGAGTCCCGTTTTCTGCTACAGAAACGTGATGGAAGAATCCGTGTATACCGGCGCAGGAATGAACGTTTCTCTTCCTCGTGTGTCCAAGAAGTGGATAGCTTCGGTGGAGGTAGCGTCATGATGTGGGCGGCGATCTCTAATGACCGTAAAACAGAAATGGTACATGTCCCGGGCAATTTAACGGCTCAAAGGTACAGAGACGAAATTCTCCAACCTCACCTTATGCGCGTAATTGACCGACAGAGGGAGTTATTCCAACATGACAATGCTAGGCCTCACACAGCCCGCTTAACAATTGACTACCTTCAGCAGAACAACATTAATGTGCTACCATGGCCTTCCAAATCACCGGATTTGAATCCGATTGAACACTTATGGGACCAACTGGATAAACGTGTGCGCCTGCGCCAACCTCCGCCTCAGACCCTCGATCAGCTCCGTCAAATGTTACAACAGGAATGGCGAACAATTCCACGCAATAACGTAAGAACATTGATTGACTCTATGCCAAGGAGATGCAGAACTGTGTTGGCAGCTCGAGGTGGTCATACACGGTACTAACTTAAACGTGACAGGAAGTGTTCTTAACTGTGATGATCTGACTTTTTTTTCACCAATATCTAAGGTTTGGACTGTAATTTTTTTCAATTGAAACAATTCTAGTGAATATCTACATTTTTTATTGTAAAATCATAATCCAAAATACATCTACTAAAATCTTAAAAAATCCATTATGCGTTTCTTTTTTTGCAGAGTATATATCGACAAAGTAGGTTTCGAACCCCAAAGCACAAAACGCAATAAAATCGTTAGAACGTCGCTCAAACCACTTGACACACATTTAAAAGATGTATTATTTATGATAAATTTCTAAATCTTCGAGTAAATATTTGCATAAAGATTGGTAGTATATTTTATCATTTTCAACATGAAGGCCACTGTTGGAACCCCTGTAACATTAACTGTACTTCAGTAGGCGAGAATGTCTACCAAAGTGCTAAGGTCCTTTATTTGTAAACTTAATTCCTAGAATAATTTTTATCTTAACCTCCAAATTTTACAATTGTGTACTAGCGGATGTAACGTGAAGGGAGTTTGCTGAGTATCAATTTACACCTCATATAAAATAAGGGGGTATTATTGCGAAATGTAAGGATGCCTCTTAACATTCTTTGAATTAAGGCTAATATCTCATGAACTTTCAACTTTTGTAGCGTATAGAGACACTTCGCCTACTTTCCGTTAAAATGCATTTAAAGTTATTAAAATGTAGATATATGTGTAAGAAATGTCTTTCAGCAAAGGAGCTCCATTCAAAACGCCGACGTGAATGTATATCTTGTATATCTTCTCCTAAAGTTTCTCAAAACCTGTAAGACATTTCTTTTTAAAAAAAATTGTGGTGCTTTGAATTTGATATAATTGTATGATTAGCAATATTTACATTTTCCCCCATACTATATATGAAATGTTATACATCTGTGAAATATATGTGGATCTCTCTCTCTCTCTCTCTCTCTCTCTCTCTCTCTCTCTCTCTCTCTCTCTCTCTGATATAAGGGGGTACATCCCAACAATATCCTAATTAAATTAACTGCTCAAAGTATGATATTTAGAGTTTTAGTAACAGATTTAAACGGGAATATCCAACGATGGTAGCAATACGCTTGCTGAAGCAGATTCGGTTAAAGGTCACAACAAGTGTCCTGGGTTAGTAAATTCATTTCTCTGAAGAGAGCGATTCTGAGTAAAGAAACAAATGTATTTCTTATTATTATTTATTATACAAATCTAAGGGGACAGATCATTAACAAGGGGAAGATAATTAACAGTATTTAATATCGTAATTCCTATAGAAAAAATACAAATCAGAGATATGGGCAAACACGGACCCCTGGACATACCAGAGGTGGGATCAGGTACCTTGGAAGAGTAAGCATCCCCTGTCGACCGGTCAAATCCGCCGTGAGCCCTAAATCCCGATCAGGTAAACGGAGCAATCGGTAGTCAGAATCAGTGTGCTAAGAACGGCTTAACAATTGGTATGAAGCACATCAGACAGCATTTGACCTAATGGAAAGTTGTATTGGCAAACTAGATCATTACAACGACCTTAAAATTTGCGAAATGCTGACTTTAGACGATACTGTACAAACCCTGTAACATCAACTTCTTTGTCAGTAGCCTGTCTCGATTTAAAAACTGATCATATGCAGAACAAGCTCTTGAGTAACGAATCAGTGGGAGATATAAACACCGTATGCAGGTGATGATGGAATATCGCCGCATAGATAAGGAAGTTGACGATGGAGAAATTGCAATTATCTCGTTTTCATAAAGTTGAATTATTAGTTTGCCGCCAGCATCTATTTTCAGTAAAATATCTAAGTACGAAGCAAATGTGGAATACTCTGTGGTGTCTTTTATTTCAAGTTCATTGGGATATATCGAATCGACATATGAACGAAAATGATCATTGTTAATAGATGCAATCGTCGATATATCTAAATGTCGAATTGAAAATAAAAGTCGAGACTACCGTTTTATATACTCCCAGAATGCCACACTACGGCACCCAAGCATGCGCATTAGCTGCAATAACATTAACCTAAATGGAATGAGAGTACTAAGCTTCTCAGATGCGTAACATAGACACACTTTACCTAAGATTGAGTATAAATGTCTATGTGTTGCTTGGTTGGCTAATATCTCGAGTGAAATTATTCGGAATTGAAATAAATATTATAGAAGTTTAAATTAATTGTCGGGATAACAAAAATTATCACACAAAATAGAGAAATAACTGGGGACATTACCATGGTGGAGCGTGTTTGTAATTTACAGCAGATTGCTTCGTGTTGTAAATAAGTACAATTATGACTTATAAAACCAACGGGACCCTATCTAATTTTTGTCGTTTTTTTTTTATTAACACTTGGAATAAACTTTCAAGTACTGAAGGCCATTTGTCTAAATTTAATATAGTTAATTAGTGAGAGGGCCAGATATAAGTATTAAGGTCTATGGGAAATGAATTGGTATTCTTTTCCCAGATACTGTCGCCCGAGGCTCTGGAAACCATTCAATAACAGCCTCCCCCTCCCTCCCTGGTTCTATGTGCCTGATCAATCAAGGACACGATTTCCTAATCCCGTGCGCCAATCGCAGGATATGCAGGATTACCTTTCAGATTTTCCACCTTATGAATCTCGTTGCAGGCAAATTTCCATATTTTTATTTTTAAAAACAATATCTGCTTTCCATGCGTCTTTCACGCCAACGGGATAATAAAAGAACCCAATCATGAAATGCTTAAATGCGATTAAAAGATTTTTCAAAATCAAATAAGATGAGTACCTTTATGACGTCCCGCTTAGAAAACTATATTCTAGGGATTGCAAACTTTATATGTATTAAGAATAGTGTATGGTAAATTACGTTTCATTACGTTAATATGTCATGTTGATTATTTTACAGATTTGAAAGACGTAAATGGTTTGTTAGAAGACTACTTGTCCTTGGCCGGCGCACAACGTTTCAAAAAACAACAACATTAAACCTCTCTAACTTTATATAAATATAATTAGGAATCTTTTTTCTCCTCTGTAAAAACATTTTTTACTTCGGAAACAAAAGTAGTTGAAATAAATTCATTTGTATCTGCTTTTGTATTGAATACATGTACAAATTAAAAGTTCTAATACGGAATCAGCGTCAGTGTTTATGAGAGTCTTCATGTAGTGATGAACAACATCAGCCCTACCAGGCATAAATCTGAAACTGGAAGGTTGGGAATTAAAACAAAAATAAAAGTGATATTAAGAAAATATGTGTCCCAAAAAGAAAATACGAATTTATAGAATTTCTACGAAATCGTATTACGCATGATAAGATGGAAGTGAGAAATAAGAAATTCATGTGCATACCCAGTAATAGAGTGTTTTGTTTACAAATGTAAGGTATAGTCTTTGAAATAAATGGATTTCACAGAAACAGGATGACAAACCCCTGACAAAGCCTGTCCAGGCCAGCTGTCAGTTGTGTAATTTTACTGCCCATCCGTCGTTTCCGTTTTCATTACTTTCACAGCGTCATCGGAACTTCGTTTTCCAAGAAACATACAACATTCGGAAACACTCTGCTGACGTACATCCCAAGATGACTCAGGGGGCTGCGGTCAGGACCCAGTTTCAGGAAGATTAGCTAACTTCAACTGAAAGTTAATTTGCATAGCGTTAACATACCACTTACAAACTTAACTTTTTTGCATCTAGGTCGAGGTAAACAGTACTCACTTCATACAATTAAAAGTAACTGTAAACCTCAGCGGGGCATCGTATAGCAGTATAGCAGCTGAGGGCTTTGATAGCAATGTAAAGCTTTTTTCATTCAAGGGGACACAGTACAAGATATTGACACGTGTGTTTCTGAAGTTAGCTTGTTATGATTTGGATATTTGACTTCTGTAAACAGCGAACTCTTTAACATGTTTCTATATATTATCCCCTTGCCATTAACAAGTTAAAACATAAATGTATGAAACCAGTGTTATCGAAGTTTTATTTCCTATCACAAATATATGTTACATTGCTATAATTTGGAATATTCTCATGAAAGCCATATCTTTTCATGCCAGTGTTTTTGTCATTCCTTACAAACTTATTTTGACAATGGGTTCCTCCGTTTATATGCAAAAGCAGGTGTAACCGGTCAACAGGGATGCTTACTCCTCCTAGGCGCTTGAACCCATCTCTGGTTTGTAAAGTGTTCGTGTTTGTCTAACTCTTAGTGTGGTATTCTTTATAGTCGTTTTAAAACGCTTCACTGTTTGTTATCTTCACTTTTTCATCATCGCAAATACTAAAACATTATAATAATTCTTAATCTGTCCCACACACTCTTTACAGTAATAAGTTTAAAATAATATAATACTAGATTTATCGGTACGAAGGACTTAATATGATATAGCAAAACGTTGTTTAGCCTGAATTTTGAGGCGTAATACTGGGTCGAAGTAGCTGTTCGCTATCTTCACTTTTCATCAATTACTAGACCACGACACCTAGTTGTTCTGTCAGTGAGAATAAGTCAATGGGAGAGAAATTACAAGGATGCTACGAGTTAAACACATTCGTTTTGTCTAACCTTTCAAATTAAATATTTCGTCAATGTCACCCACCGAAAGCATTGAAAGGGTGAACGAAGAAAAGGAAGAGAAAATACAGTTTAATAAGAGATCATAATATTACGTCCTGTAAAATCACCACACATTATCTACTCTAGGTTATATGGGGAAAAAAAACCAATTCAACCACGCCATGATCGTCAGTTTCATATACGTGGGTACGTGATTACGTAGTTCGCTGGTGTCAGAGGCGGAATACAGATCCGGACCCGCCAGCGAGTACCTGCTCTCTGATAGAGTTAAGGTTGGGAGTTATCTTTCGTAATACAGCAATAATAGATGTTCTGGAATCCAAATTTTGTACTTTTTTTTTAGAAAGGCAGATTCATGTAGATCCATTAGTTTGGCACATGTTGTAAATATCACAGTGATACGGCTCTCAAACTCCATCGATTAAGAAAACGCCTATCTCAACCTGTACGTTGAGGTCAGCTTCAGTATTTCATATTGCCAATACATATGAATAGATAATATTTCACTTGCACGTTTTTGAAATACAATTTGATAAAATTGTTCATATCAAGAATGAATCTAAGGTATTCTGTCGTACATTTTCAAGTATTATTGACTTTAAGGTATTGATAAAGTACCCATTCCAAATAGTCTATGTATATTTCAGACGGAAATCAGCTCTGGGAAAGTATAACTGAACTATAACTTAAATGTTTCAAGTCACTCTGGTCACAAGGGAAGTAACTCTTCCATGCCCAACTACTTACTATTAGACCAGAAACCACATATGGAATTCTTTATCGTGTGTCCGTTCATAGAAATATTTACGAACGTCGTTTTCCATGGCATCGCTCGATAAAAGGCCCTCCGAAGTTCTGGATACCCTGATTATGTGTAACAGAGAAGACTTGTAACTGTTATTGAATGGTAAATTTGGCGATTTAGGAAAAGCAATCAAATTGAGTCATTTTCTGCTGCACTCTGTTGCTTTGCCTATGTAATTCAATCAAACTACCCCTTTTATATCGCAAATCGAAATCCAATCACAGCGCCCCTTTCATAGCTGACTTAGAAATTTCAAAATTACTACCATTTGCGAAGTACAATAATTATTGAGGAAAGGCATTAGTTTCATCATTAGGAACTATTTAACACGGTACATATATTTTTGAACTGAGGTGAAAAGGTGAAGATAAAGAACAGTGTTCCATCTCATAACTCGTATAACGAATTCATCATTTAGTGTAGGGCAAACACGGACCCCTGGACACGCCAGAGGTGGGATCAAGTGTATAGGAGGAGTAAGCATCCCCTGTCGACCGATCACACCCGCCATGAGCCCAAAATACTTATCAGGTAATCAGATTAATCCGTAGTCAAAGTCAGTGTGCGAAAAATGGCCTCAAATAGAATGAAATATATCGGACAGTATTTTACCCAGTTACAGGCTGTATTGGTAAATTAGATCGTTATAACGAGCATAGAATTTGCGAAATGCTAACTTTAAACGAGCTATTGAAATTCCTATAAATAACATTTGTTAGTATCTGTCTCGACTTCAAAAACTGATCATATGCAGAACAAGCTCTTGCGTATCGAATCAGTTTCAAGACATAAACAACATATGCAGGTGATAATGGAATGTTGCTGCATAAATATGGAAAATTGATGATGGAGAAGCTGCAGTTATCCCGTTTGTCATAAAGTTGAATTGTTAGTTTGCCGTTAACATTTATGTTCAGTGAAATATCTAAATATGAAGCAGATGTGGAAGATCCTGTGGTGTCTTTTATTTGGAGTTCACTGGGATATAGTGAATCGGCATATGAATGAAAACGATTATTGGTGATAGGCAAGACGTCGTCGATATGTCTAAACGTCGATCCGAAGCCCACAGCAAGAGGGTTTTTCTTCTCATGTAGAAGCTTTTGAATAAATTCTGCCTCGTAAGAATATAAAACAGGTCATCTAACAAGTAAGCATACTTCGTGCCAATGGAAATTACATAGACTGTTGGACGACATGGTCAACAAAGACTACGACAAAATTATCAATTGAGAAATCCAACATTTTTTAAATATTAATTTCAAAGTTCTTGTGTAGGATCAGAGTGGTGTTTTACAATGTAAAGTTTTTAATGACTGATCACAAGATATGAATATTTCCTCTTTCCATTTTTTATCGAAGAAGCAGCTTTCTGTGATGTGAAAATGTCTAGTCTTTAATTAATGGTGAGGAATGGTCTTGAAAAATTCATCAGTTTTGATGTTGCGGACTTGAAAATAGCTTTGAGATTTCAAATTTACTGAAAATTTCTTAGAATGATTTAGAATCCACATTTGAATTAGACCACTTCTGGCACATTTCACGGAACAATACATTTGAAGTTTCTCCTTCACAGAGGTTAACATTTTCGAAATGCAAAGGTCTTGGTATAGCAATACTTGGTCCAACAATGTATCTTTGTAAGGGTTTTTGTGAAGTTTAGGGATCCAATATAGATACGGTAACTCATATCCATTCATTCTATTGACTGGGATTTTAAATTTGTTTAAGGGAGTGATCATGAAGTATGCTCATATCAAGGACCTACTTGGCCGGCCTATCCGTCAAAGCATTGACATTTCAAAACATGACTTTCTGCTGACGTTTTTGTAAAAGTCAACATGTTCCGCATGATTAACGGGGAAGTTGACCCCAAAAACATTGATCCCAGAAGCTGTTGAGGTATGCCAAGGAGCATTCATAATATTGCGGTTCATAGGTAAGGTTTATGATCACGTGGGCATCCAAACCAAGTTATAGGATAAATGCAAGCTACACCTTTTCTGCAACTTTGATAGTCAAGAAAAGAGTAGTCTTATGTTTCCTTGCTACTAACATGAATTTTAACATTTTTTCAGTATTCTGGAATAACTTACCGTGACCACAACATAAAAAAGGCGATCATGTTTCGGGATGTCTTCCAACTGGAGAGGTCGGTCATGTAGGAGATTGAATATTCGGACTATAATACGGTATCACTGAATATATGTAGGAGTGATTCAATTTCGTTATTTTAACACGCAGTTGTATTGGCTGAGCAAAATAGCGTATTTTTCAATAACGTGACTTTCTGCGTAAAGGATCATGACGTCATAATTTATTTTGTTTAAATTTCATCCTTTAAAACACTGATTAAAAGCATATTAAGGTATGGATTAGAATACATCCATGTGCTAATTTGTTTCTAGAGTAATCTAAAATCCAGTACAATTAAACTGAAATCTCTACAGCTCAGGACAGTTTCAATTTAGATGAAATGGTATGTGATCAGCGAAGGTGTCTGTACAGAACATATTAACAAGTATGCCCGACCATTGTGTTTTACGTAAGTAGTTTTGTTTTAAAATCTATTTATATATTTCTTATTTTGTGTATGATTCAAGTGGCTTTCACAATAACAACGATGTCTGTCCTAACAACAGTGTAAGTATCGCCTCGAGGACACATTCTGATCATAATCAGGGGAAAATGATAAATACATCGATTGGGTAAAAAAAATTTACACCAGAAAGTTTGTAATTTAAACACAAACTTAACACATCTTTCCCATTTTACATGAAAATAACATGATTTTATTGAACATAGATGTTAACGGCAAACTAAAACACAACTTCATGACAAACGAGAGGACTTCAATCACTCTACCGTCAACGTCCCATATTTGTGTGGCAATATTCCATTATCAGCTGCATGTGTTGTTCATGTGTCTCAACTGATTCAACATGCGAGAGCTTGTTCTGCGTGTGATCAATTTCAAAATCGAGACAGGGTACTAACAAATAAGCCGATGTTCTGGAGGTTTCAATAGTCTCGTTTAAAGACAGCCCTTTGCAAATCCTATGATCCTTCTAGTGATCTAAGGGACCTCCATGGCTGAGTAGTTAGAGCATTGCGTTCAAAATCACAAGGCCTCTCACCTCTAGTCGGCGCGGATTCGATTCTCGCTCGCGCCGACATATGTGAGAAAGTTTGCCTGTTTAGTTTCGAGAGGTCGGTGGTCTCTCCCCGGGTATCTGGGTTCTTTCCTCCACCTACAAAAACTGGACGCCACCATATAACTGAAAAATTGTTGAGTGTGGCGTAAAACAAGAAACAATCAAACAACCACTCTAATGATCTGATTTTCAAACACTGGGTCGAATGCTGTCTGGCGTCATGCCAATTGGTAGGCTATATTTTGCATATTGATTTTGACTTCCAATTATTCGGTTTACCTGATCAAGATATAGGGCTCACGTTGGGTGTGAGTGGTCAACAGGATTACTTTATTCCTCTTAGGCTCCTGATTTCACCTCTGGGTCCCTTTTTACCCTTCTCTTTGTTTTGTATTTCTTATGTTCATAAGATTGATCACTATTCATTATATTCACTTGTTCATGAAAATGCGGGGGTTTTTTTTCTCTATCGAAAATCAAATTGCATGTTTGTAGTTATACTGATTTCTGAATGTTTGTATGTTTCACCAATTCATATCAATGAATAATTGAGATTAGGTTTATAAATTGTATAGAAAAACATAGATTGACGTGATCAAGGAATACAGCAAGTAAATACAATAGCATTGTGACGTCACGCTGATGGTGTCGGTTAACACGATCCATATTTTTCAGTTTTCCATAGCAAAATCATGTTGAATGTAAATATCACGAATTGCGGACGTCAGAAAGTCGCTCAAAATACGACTTGACTTCAATCAAATTGCATTTTAAGGTAAAAGATAAAAGTAGACATTAAGAACAGTTGAAAAGGTATTTTAATGTCATCCAAGCTACTAATTGTTCCTTCACGCTCCTCTTAAAGACTATAGAGAAGAGCTGACGACTTGCCCCCACCAGCGGGCAATAGCTACAGTCCCATAACGAGGATGGAAATGATAGCCGGTGGACCCCCCACTTACCCCTTATGTGCTCCTTTCGAGTATATTTCAAAATTAAATGGCAATATTCCCAATGAATAGTCTTACCTTAATTTATTCTACGCACTACTGAAGATGAGAACTTCTCTCAAGATTAGGCGATCTTACGAAATTTCTTAAAGTCTTTGTGATGTGGTTCCTCCGAACATTCAACATCTCATCTGTTCCACTGATGGAATAAAGATAGGGGATGGTTAAACTAGCAATCTGCATACACCCATAGTATAATTACTATTTAATTAAACTGAATTAAGTGGTGTATCCGTTGATGTAATTTCTTGTTTCTAATGATTAGGTTTCTTTGGTGTTACTCACCTTCCATCAGCATTTCTTTATTTAAGGCCCTATGAAATGAATAACGAATATGGTTGTTTCTAATCATAGTTTTCTATAGTTTTATCCCCAGGCTAGCTCAAAGGTGTCCATGTTTTGGGGGGGGTTTTGGGGGGTTTTTTTTGGTTTTTTTTTTTTTTTTTTTTTGGTTAAAAGCGAGGAGCAATTTATTTCCAAATCCACTTTTCGTTTGTAATTTTTCATGAAATCGCTTTAAATTAATCAGAATTAATTATTTATCCGTATGCTCTTGGTAGCTTGATGCATTCCATACTGGCTGCAAAATTCCACCGACTTAATGACAGCTAGTTAAGCGACTGCTGGCTTCACTGGTGTAAAAAATGACATTCAAGATAAACGCATTTGTATTATTTGGTATGTTTGTCACAAAACGAGAAGAATGCGAAATTGCTTCATTGTGAACTGAATGTGGTGAATTGTCCAAAGATTAGGCGACCTAACGGAATTTCTTAAGGCCCTATCGTTGTGTATGGTTCCTCCCAAAGCTTACCTGATATGTACAACTGAATGCCGTCTGAAGTGTTTCATACCAGTTGTTAAGATGTTCTTTACACATTGATTTGACTAAGGATTATTCCGTTTGTCTGGTGGGGATAGAGAGCTGACGGTGGTATGGCCAGACGGCAGGGGCACCAGGTCCCCCCCCCCCTCCAGAATGTTCAGGGGTTCGCGTTTGTCCTACTCTTAATTCTTACTCTCTATGGGATTTACGATATTAATCATTGTTCATTATCTTTTTGTGGCAAATGAAATTTACTCCGAGTTCAGAATATACCCCGATTGGAAAATGTTTTACCCCGAACAAAAATTTTAGTCCAACCAGAGTACTTCAGATTCCTAGCCTGGTTAACTGGATAAACAAAAAATTCAATGGTACCAAGTAGGCCGTTTCAAACTATTAGATCAATTAGTTAACAAAGGTGCTTGTTGAGCAATGCACGTCCAAGCGAAACGGTCCTTAAGAAAAGCCACGACATACATTTATTGGCCGTAATTCACGTGACTTAACTTGATGCGTGACACGTGACAATGCGAACAATCGTTGTAGAGTGACACTTTAGGATCACGAAGTTGTAACTTTGAAATATAGCACCTTGATATCTAGCGTGTGTAAAGTAAGTGGGAAAGGCATTTAATATTTGTCTTGGTTAGTGATGTCACCCAAGGTTTGTAGCTTCTGAGAACAAATGAGTCAAACCTATCTTTATTTGACCCATCCGATCAAAAACACGTCCCAAAAATCTGCGATATAGAAACAGCAGACATAGACTGCCACCAAATACTCGTTAATGTATTATCTAACGTTTACAAGGTTCGCTGTCTTCATTTTGAAGTTTTTAACAGTTCCTGATCATGAGTGAATATAATTGAGTTTTATATTGTTATTTAGGCAAAGCAAACTATACTGGGGACACAGTCTTGGGTGAGGAGGGAAATCCCTAGGTACGCCTTCATCATTATAATCTGGACAGGATTGACTTCCAGGGATACAATATCCGGATCACAACGGATGCGCGCACATGTGACGTGATGAGAGACAGACTATGACGACATTGATGGAGGTTTGCTGTTCTATACCTCAATCATTATTTGCTCGGCCTTATATAGAGAGCTTAACTTTAAGTGAGGCTTCATAACTTTTAACCTATATATGGCGCTTATGACTTGCCATAGCAGTAATTTTTTTTTAATTCTGCTAACGTCTTCCATGACATGGGACCCCCGAGTTTGGGATCATATCCGAAAGATCTTTGAATGTTGGTTTATTTGCCATTCAAGAATTCCTAACTTATATGATATACATGTAGACACGTGACCAGCTGTAGGGGATGTATCGAACTTTTTTTTCCTGCGCATGAAGCTCAGAGGCGTAGCAATGTGGATTTCGTTTATCATGTCGTCGCCTACCCTGAGACAGGACTTCCGTTTTTAAATTCATATCTTTGACTTTGACTTCTAATGCCAATGTCTTGGCGAAGGAACAGTCACTACCTATGTTAAATGTCAAGGGTTTGACGCGGCGACAACATAAATATGTCTCTCGGTTGCGAACATTGATGGAAGCAATTATAGCCATGGTTATGTTGTTGTACTCATCAGGATTGTCGAACTCTTCATCACAGACTCATTTATTAATCTTTGTTTACAATCTCTCAGAAATTCTCTTTTGTAAATCTTTGTTTACAATCTCGCTTACATTCTCATTTGTCCCGTGGGGATCCGGGTTGTTAGAATAGATCCTCAGCACCCCCTAGTTTGTCGTAAAAGGCGACTAAATGGGGGGGGGGGGGGGGGGGGGTCCTTCGGATGAGACCGCAAAAACCGAGGCAGCAGGTGTGGCACGTTAAAGATCCCTCCCTGCTCAAAGGCCATAAGCGCCGAGCATAGGCCTAAATTTTGCAGCCCTTCACCGGCAATGGTGACGTTATCATGAGTGAAAGATTCTCGAGCGGGACGTTAAACAATATATAATCGATCAATCAACATTCTCATTTGTAAATCTTTACTTACAATCTCTACACTCTCATTGATAACCGTTTGTTTAACCGTTTGTTTAACCGTTTGTTAACAATTTGTCCTATAGTTTCATTTATAACCGTTTGTTAACAATTTGTCCTATAGTATCATTTATAACCGTTTGTTAACAATTTGTTCTATAGTATCATTTATAACCGTTTGTTTAACCGTTTGTTAACAATTTGTCCTATAGTATCATTTATAACCGTTTGTTAACAATTTGTTCTATAGTATCATTTATAACCGTTTGTTAACAATTTGTTCTATAGTATCATTCATAACCGTTTGTTAACAATTTGTTCTATAGTATCATTTATAACCGTTTGTTTAACCGTTTGTTAACAATTTGTCCTATAGTATCATTTATAACCGTTTGTTAACAATTTGTTCTATAGTATCATTTATAACCGTTTGTTAACAATTTGTTCTATAGTATCATTTATAAACGTTTGTTAACAATTTGTTCTATAGTATCATTTATAACCGTTTGTTTAACCGTTTGTTAACAATTTGTTCTATAGTATCATTTATAACCGTTTGTTAACAATTTGTACTATAGTATCATTTATAACCGTTTGTTAACAATTTGTACTATAGTATCATTTATAACCGTTTGTTAACAATTTGTTCTATAGTATCATTTATAACCGTTTGTTTAACCGTTTGTTAACAATTTGTCCTATAGTATCATTTATAACCGTTTGTTAACAATTTGTCCTATAGTATCATTTATAACCGTTTGTTAACAATTTGTTCTATAGTATCATTCATAACCGTTTGTTAACAATTTGTTCTATAGTATCATTTATAACCGTTTGTTTAACCGTTTGTTAACAATTTGTCCTATAGTATCATTTATAACCGTTTGTTAACAATTTGTTCTATAGTATCATTTATAACCGTTTGTTAACAATTTGTTCTATAGTATCATTTATAACCGTTTGTTAACAATTTGTTCTATAGTATCATTTATAACCGTTTGTTTAACCGTTTGTTAACAATTTGTCCTATAGTATCATTTATAACCGTTTGTTAACAATTTGTTCTATAGTATCATTTATAACCGTTTGTTAACAATTTGTACTATAGTATCATTTATAACCGTTTGTTAACAATTTGTACTATAGTATCATTTATAACCGTTTGTTAACAATTTGTACTATAGTATCATTTATAACCGTTTGTTAACAATTTGTTCTATAGTATCATTTATAACCGTTTGTTTAACCGTTTGTTAACAATTTGTCCTATAGTATCATTTATAACCGTTTGTTAACAATTTGTCCTATAGTATCATTTATAACCGTTTGTTAACAATTTGTCCTATAGTATCATTTATAACCGTTTGTTAACAATTTGTACTATAGTATCATTTATAACCATTTGTTTTTCCCGCCTATAGCGAACGCTGTGTACTCGTACTTCTTTTTCTGATCACGTGTCGCACATTGACAATTACAGCATCTTCGATATTCCCGCTCCATGCTGCCATTTTGTGTCCATAAATAAGAATTCGTCACATTTTCTATTCCAGGACAAATTATAACAAGTATTACATCATAATATCAGAGATATCAACTGTAAGCTCAGCGTTAGATATTCATTCTATAAAGAAATTGGAGATGCCACAAGTTTTTATAGCTTCCATAAATGTGATATATCTGTCTATTTACAGATTCATGAATGCATGACGTTACCAGCCAGACAGAACTGTAACAAGTGTATATTTGATACACCACAGACTTCCATTTAGTTTGCCAATACAACCTTTCATAGCGTTAAATGCTATCTGATGTGTTTCATACCGATTGTTAGACCGTTCTTAACACACTGATTTTTACTACGGATTATCCAGTTTATCTGATCAAAATATAGGGCTCACGGCGGGTGTGACCGGTCGACAGGGGGTGTTTACTTCTCCTAGACATCTGATCTCACTTCTGGTATATCCAGGGGTCAGTGATTGCCCAGCTCTTTATTTTACATTCTTTATAGAAATTAAAAGATCGATCACTGTTCGTTATCTTCATTTGTTCATGATATCGTTGGGAGGAATCACTAAGCAGCAGCATACGTGCAATATGGCGGTGCTATAGTTGTTTCACTTATCGATTATGATTGATTGATTATTTGTTGTTTTCCGCCACACTCAACAATTTTTCAGTTATCTGGTCGCATCCCGTTTCTGTTCGTGGTTGAGAGAACCCAGATATAATGTACCCGGGAAGAGACCACCGACCTTCCGAAAGCAAACTGGCAAGCTTTCTCACGTATATCGGCGCAAGCGAGAATCGAACCCGCGCCGACTAGAGGTGAGAGGCCTTGTGATTTTGAGCGTAATGCTTTAACCACTCGGCCACGGAGGCCCCTCACGTATCGAAGGATATTTTACTTGGTTTACCTGATTTTATAGTAATGCCGTCTAACGATATCACTTGCTTACTGCACTACTGTATACCAATATTCCATAGACTTAATGGGTATTCCCCGAATCTCTGTTGCAAAGCATTTTGTAAATGTAAATGTCAATCAAGGTAACACATATATGTAGGCAGGCGACACTGACTACTGGAATACCGCCATTAGAAATATAAACAAGTGTCTCTTGTACTATAAATGTATTGGGGATATCGATGGAATATTGAGAAACCATGACAAACTATATAAAATGTGTAAAAACTAAATGCACATTTAGGAAAAACAGGAAAAAATTTACCAAAATGTGAATTTAGGATCCCCGGGGTTTTGTCTCTAGGACGGGTCCAAATTAGTATTATCGTGTTAATGTTACTTATTTTATGTAAAGCTTTTCATCAGTATAGGCACATTTGATGGCATTTATACGTGTACTTTTGCTGAAATCTTTTACTAAATGTCTTCGCCCTTGCAACTAGTAATACTCGGGTGACTGATATGGCCTGTGGACCTCTTATTTACATAAATATATTGTTGCATGTGATCAACGATTAGGATTTTAGAAATAAAAAATAAACAAATAAAGGAAAAATAAAATATAAAAATAAAGGAATATCCCTTCGATAATCATTGGTATGATGGATTCCAGTCCGAGACAGAGTACACGCCAAGTTCAAATGTGATTTCTCCCCAGTTTGTGTACAGGTGCAATGCCACGTCCAAATTCACTAATCACCCTATTTGCAGTCTGGCCTAATTGGGAATTTTAGTACTAATGTTTCTCCCCATGTCTAAACAACCTTGCAAACAACCCTGAATAAAGGCGAAGATTAAATTTAGCAATAAAATTAGTTCAGCGTATCTCTGATTGAGATCGTTTACCCTAAATGCCCCTGTGTTGTAACGCCATTCATATATTGTGACAGAACAGTTTGATATATGTAAATCATCAGCTATCCTTGCATAGTCATTTTTGGGAGGGGGGGGGGGTGTGCTTTTGTTTGTTTTGTTTGGTTTATTTTATAGAAAAGTACATTAAAAGACTAAAACGAAACTTTCCTCGAAGTTACATACACGACCAACGAAATTATACGTCTTAACAAAACCACGAACCTAATGACTGACCGTCTACAGAATGTTGTTCTGGTACAGCTAGCTTTAGGTACGTAATCACTCTTTGTACACAACTTTTCCACTGGGTGTTTTATTACACGGATAAAGAGACCCGACTGTGTTCCAAGCATCAATGTTTATACTTGGAAGGCACAGATATAAAAAGTTCATAATTTGACAATCAAATTAATTAGATCGTAAACTTGACTGAGTATTACATATCTTAATCTATTAAGAATATCGATCCATGCAAAGTTTGTCTACAGGTATGTGATCCCTTTCAGCAATCAAAAGACTGATTCATAGTGTACCACAAAATAGTATGTAAAATAACACAACAGTGACGTATGGGAAGTGAAATATTTGAGTGTAAATCAAGCAATTAAAACGCTGGAGAAAAAGGGACAATTTGAAATATGCACATTTTATAAGTCCATGAATAAAATAGGATTACACACATATTTGATATAACGTTTTTGATCTCCAACTTTCTTAATTTTTTAATATACGAAGCAGAACGGTATAGAAAACAAAGCAAACAAGCAACAATGAATGATTATTTTCAGAAACATTTTGTTACAGAGCATTGTCTATATTCAAAGACTTAAAATATTAACCAGAAAACAAAGAAAAACTACATACAATATTTAAATCGATGTATGAGATATACTTTGCATAACATCTTATACTAATGATGCTGAAGTCTTCCAAAGCTTTAAAGACTTGTATATGAATGCGTCTTCGAGCTGTATGCTATTAAATATGTCCAAACACAAAAAATGAAAACGCCAGTTCTTATCAAAGAGTGCGGCGCCATGTCAAAGGATTCTCCCCAGCTAGGAGTGTAAAGACGGACTAGACTGGATCTTCTCCATCATCCGGGTATTGCCAAGTCTCCAGCAATGGCGGTATCCAGTACGAGGAGGACGATGCACAGACAGATACAAAGGATACAGCAGTCACTACCCGTCTGTTTATTAGACGCCCGCCTTTTCCTGGAACAAAGATGGAAAATACACTACTGTGCATGTTCTCACATATAATGTAGTGCTTAAGATGACCGAAAGATGATCAAATACAAATACTGAAGATTGTGCATTGCCTAATTCTTTAACTTAATTAAGCTCTTTTCAGACATTGTACTACCATGAGAAAAATTCAAAACGAAAAAAAAATCTTCATGACATTGGTTTTGATGAATCGTGGAATGTGGAATTATTAGGTCGCCCATAAAACATTAACTAGTGATTCCCCTTTATTTGTTTCGATGAATCATTTATATTTCGCATTCATCCTGTGTATTGATGTATCAGTGAAGATTCGTCGTTTTGGACAGTTCTCCATTTATATTTAAATGGGTCGATCCAAAGTTCAGGAAAAATCGTGACTTGGGATTTGTAGTCGAAATAGTTTATGTTCTCTGGAGATTTTCTCAAACGGAACTGTTGAACCTAGAGAGAGGCTGAGGATGAAGATTTGTGGTAACTTAAATAAAAATTGATGCAATCCTCTACAAGTCTGTCATTTGCATTCTTATGAGCCTATCCGTCATTGTATAAAGACGAAAAATAATCAACCGGGAATGTAAAGCTTAAAGTTAATAACACTATGCATGTGTTATTGCTTATATGTCTACTGAAACGCACTGTGTAAGGTTTTGTAGCAGGTAATCATGACACTGACAATTCTCAATGTATTGTACTGTGAACATGCAACTAGTTAAACTCACCTGAAATTGTGACTCATATTAATCACGTTTTTCACACATTCTGTTCGGATTTATCGTGCTTTCATCTTGCTGACGAAACTTAAAAGCATTCCAATAACCTGCACTACTTGTACTATTATTCATCTTTTGAAATTGAGGAAACTCTTTCCCTACCTAGGAAGAAGACTAAATACTCTGCAATCTAATTTTTTTGGATTTATATGTAATATTCCTGAACTGTCTTCAAAATGTGTACAGATATTAAAAATGAAGTAAAACGACTTTTATTAATTTTGAAATCTCAAGGACATTTTACATTACAAAACTTTTCTCAAATCAACAATATCAAAATGTATGAATTTTCAAACCTTTACACGACATTCCTCACGATTAAGTAAAGATGAAACATTTTGACATCATAGACAGTTGCTTCTTTAACAAAATGGAAAAAGAAATATTCATATCTAGTGATCAGTAATCCACAAAATTACTTTGTTAAACACCAACCTGATTCCACGCACAAGTACTCTGAAGTTGAATTTATAAAGATGGCGGAGTTTCTCATTGACAATATCTTAGTAGTCGTTGATGATCAGGTCTTCCAACAGTCTTTTGGAATGCCCATGGGCACGAATTAAGCTGCTTTGTTAGCTGACCTATTTGTATATTCTTAAGAAGCAGAATTCATTCAAAAGCTTCTACATGAGAAGAAAATAAATTCTCTTCCTGTGGCCTTCACTTCGACATTTACATCTATCGACGACGTTATATCCATTTACAATGATCATTTCCATTCATATGTCGATTCGATATATACCAGAGGCTTCCATACGTGCTTCGTAATTAAATATTTTATTGAAAATACGTGTTAGAGGTAAACTAACAATATTCCATCATCACCTGCATATGGTGTTTATATTCCCCAACTGATTCAATACGCAAGAGCTATTCTTATTTTTAAATCGAAGCAGACTACTGAAGTTGATGTTGCAGGAGTTTGTACAGCCTCGTTTAAATTAAGCATTTCGCAAATTTTATGGTCGTTATAACGATCTAGTTTGCCAGTACAACTTCCACTAGGTCATATGCTGTCTAACGTGTTTCATATCAACTGTTAGGCCGTTCTTAGAAGACTGATTCTGACTACAGTTTGCTCCGTTTACCTAATCGGAATGTAGTGCTCACGGCAGGTGTGACCGGTCAACGAGGGATGCTTACTCCTAGACACCTGATCCCACCTCTAGTATGCCCAGGGGTCAGTGTTTGCCCATCTCTCTGATTCGTATTTTCTACAGGAATTACGAGATTGAATACTATTCGTTATCTTAGCCTTTTTATCACAGTGAACTCGAAATAGAACACAGTCCTACACCTCTGCTTCGTACTGAGGTATTTTATTGAAAATAGATATTAATGGCAAATAACATTTCAACTTTCTAACAAACGCGATGATTTCATCCTCTCTATCGTTAACTTCCCAGATTTAGGTAGCAATATTACATTATCATCTACATATGGTGTTTATATCTCTCAACTCATTCGATACACAAGAGCTTGTTCTGCGTATGATCAGTTTTAAATCAAGTTGATGTTACAAGGGTTTCAACAATCTCATTTAAAGTCAGCATTTCGCAAAGGTTATGGACGTTATAATGATCTAATTTGCAAATACAAGTTATTACTGGGCTGAATGTCGTATGACAACTTTTATTTCAATGGCTAGGCCGTTCTTTATACACTGATTTTGAAGTCAGCATTTCGCAAGTTCTACTGTCGTTTTAACTATGTAGTTTGGCAGTACAACCTGTCATTGAGTCAAATGCTGTCTAATTTCTTTCATACAAATTGTTAGTCTGTTCTAGGCATACTGATTCTGACTACAGATTGCTCCGTTTAGGTAATCAAGGTATACGGCGTACGGCGGGTGTGACCGGTCGACAGGGGATACTTGCTCCTCCTAGACACCTGATCCCACCTATATCTAGGGGTCCGTTTGCCCAACTCTTATATTTTGTGTTACTTATCGGCATTATTGAGATTTATCACTGTTCGTTATCTTTACGTTTTCATTGATTGATTGATTGATTGTTTGTTTGCTTTACGTCCCGTCGAAAATTTTCATATTGAGACGTCACCAGCTGTAGGTGAAGTACCAATAATTCAGACCTATGCTTAGCGCTCAGGGTCGTAGCAGTGAGGGTTCGTTAACGTGCCAACGCCTACCGTGACAAGGGACCTCCGTTTTTTTAAGGTCATATCCGAAAGACCCGTGATTCTCACTTCTAAATGCCGAGCGTTTGGCGAAGGAGCAATCACTACCTATTTTTCGTCTTAGGTTTGACGCGGCCATGGCACGAGCGGTGCTCGAACTCACGACCTTCCGGTTACGAAGCAAACGCTCTAACCACTGAGCTACCGCGACCGGTTCATTGATTGAGGATTCCATTTCCTCAGTGACTAGCCCAGTGTGGATCCGGGTTATTAGAATAGATCCTCAGTACCCCTTGCTTGTCATAAGAGGCAACTAAATGGGGCTGTCCTTCGGATGAGACCGCAAAAACCGCAAAAACCTAGGTCATGTGTCGCAGCGGGTGTAGCACAATAAAGATCCCTCCCTGCTCAAAATCCGAGAACCCGTGTCACAGAAGGTGTGGCACGATAAAGATCTCTCCCTGCTCAAAGGCCCTGAGAGCCGAGTATAGGCCTAAATTTTGCATCCCTTCACCGGCAATGGTGACGTCTCCATATGAGTGAAGGATTCTCGAGCGGGACGTTAAACAATATAAAATCAATCAATCAATCCTCAGTGACTAAATAGTTCGGTCCTGTCACAGCAGGAGTGGCACGATAAATATTCCTCCCTGCTCAAAGGGCATAAATGCCGAGCATAGGCCAAAATTTTGCAGCTCTTCACGAGCAATGGTGATATCTCCATGTGAGTGAAAAATACCCGAGCGTCCCGCTTATGTTTAAACATATACAAACAACCAACCATTATGGCTACAATAAAGCTGTGTGTAAAGCTAAGTAAGCAACAGCAAATTCGCTATCTGAACACTTAAACGAAATTTATTTCACTTCTCCATATTTGATTGTAGTACTTATCTCTCCTATCTCGGTATTTGATTCATCAAACCTATCTCGGTATCTGATTCATCTTTCCTATCTCGGTAGATAATTCATCTTTCTTATTTCGGTATTTAATCTTTCCTATCTCGGTATTTGAGGCATCCTTCATATCTAGGGATTTAATAAATCTTTTTTATTGTTTTCCCCATCGAAGTATCTAATTATCTTTTCTATTTTTGAATTTATCCTTCTTTCTATCTTTGGAGAGAGAGAGAGAGAGAGAGAGAGAGAGAGAGAGAGAGCATGATGCTATTATAATGTTTATGGCTTATAATGTTACAATTTAATGCTTACATACTGATTGAGTCGTTGTTTTACGTCCCGTTCAAATTTTTCACTCATATTAAGACGTCACCAGCTGTAGGTGAAGTACCACAAATTTAAACCTATGCTTAGCGCTCAGGGCCGTAATAGTAAGGGTTGTTCAACATGTCGACGCCTGCCGCGACTCGGGACCTCATTCCAGAAAGACTCACAATTCCCACTTCTTAATGACGAGATCTTGGCAAATTTAACAATACATCCATTCATAAGTTCAAATCTGCCTGGTTTGTTTCATACCAATTGTTACACTGTTCTTTTTACACCGAATTTGACTACGGATTACTCCGTTTACCTGATTAAGATGCAGGGCTCACGGCGGGTGTGACCGGTCGGCAGGGGATGCTTACTCCTCCTAGACACCTTATCCCACTTTAGTTATACCCAGGGATCCGTGGAATTTTGTATTCTTTATAGTGTGTGAGGTTGATTACATCGTTATCTTAACCTTTACATCATCCATATCTCGGTATCAAATGAACATGTTTCTTCACTTAATTGCCAGTAACTCGACTTTTAATCTCCAATATCTGGGTATTTATCTTCTCGATATTTATGTTGTCCATTTAAATTTTTGGGAGAACTGAAGTTTCCTGTATTAGGACCTTCATTTCCTCGCGTTTACTTTCACAATTTATTTCC
The DNA here is from genome assembly GCA_024699665.1 of Ostrea denselamellosa. NCBI lineage: Eukaryota > Metazoa > Mollusca > Bivalvia > Ostreida > Ostreidae > Ostrea > Ostrea denselamellosa. Next base: position 1,647,067 of record JAMZEH010000035.1, on the reverse strand, counting down.
TGTCTACAATCTACTAGATAACCCTGGAAAGCCACCATGTAAGTCTTTATTCTTTATTTATGTGTTCTTATTGTTTTGTCGCTGTATATTTGTGCATCCTTGTTAAAGCTTTGATATTTTGTACATGTGAGCAAACTTTGTTTTCATGGAAAGCCGTTTTCGTCATAAGCAATTTCTTCATTTTTTTCATATTTTGTTCCTGTTAGCCATAACTTTATAAAGTTACTTTGTTAAGTTAAAAGTTTTATGTTTTTTTTTACATGTAGATCATTTTCTTTCTCGGTGTTTTCATAATTTAGCAACAGCTCTCTTGTGTATTTTTCTAGTAGCATTTTACCATATACACTTGGATACTTTTTTCTACACGATAGCGAAAGTTTGGTGTACGTGATACGTCGTGATTAGTGCTACTATAGAATATACTGGTTAGCTATCTTTCTGCCCCAGACAGAATAGTATTACATATATGTGAACATATATCACCACCTATCTCGGTATTTGGGAGACATTTACTTCCGATATCTCGGTATATAATAGACATTTACTTCCGATATCTCGGTATTTGGGAGACATTTACTTCAGATATCTCGGTATTTGGGAGACATTTACTTCCGATATCTCGGTATATAATAGACATTTACTTCCGATATCTCGGTATTTGGGAGACATTTATTCAGATATCTCGGTATTTGGGAGACATTTACATCCGATATCTCGGTCTTTAATAGACATTTACTTCCGATATCTCAGTATTTGGGAGACATTTACTTCCGATATCTCGATATATTACTTATCATCCTTACTCGGTATTTGGTAGATTTTTATCTTCATTATCTCAACATCTAATGGACGTCCGTATTTCCTATCTCGTAATTCGATGGGCAATCTACCTCATTACGTAATAGGCGTTTATCTTGTATATTTAGGTATTTCATTTATAATACTGATTTTCAAATTTGGTAAACACTTAACTTCTTTCTTTTTGATGGATATGTATATTTCATATTTTTGGTAAATATGGACATTTATCTTCCATATATTGATCCTTCGGATACGACCGCAAAGATCGAGGCCCCGTGTCACAGCAGGTGTGGCACGATATGGATCCCTTCCTGCTCAAAGGCCGTAAGCGCCAAGCATATACCTAAATTTTGGAGCCCTTCACCGGCAACAGTGATGTCTCCATATGGATAAAAAATTATTAAAAATAAGTGGGACAAAATACAACCAACCATATCTTGGTATTTCTTTTAGTATATTATCTTCGTATTTATTAGACACTTAACATCAATCCCGTGGGGATCCGGGTTAGAATAGGTCCTCTGAACCCCTTGTTTGTCGTAAGAGGCAACTAAATGGGGTTGTCCTTCGGATAAGACCACAAAAACCTTGGCCACGTGTCACAACAGGTGTGGTACGATAAAGTCCCTACACCCTGCTCAACGGTCATAAGCGCCGAGCATAGGCCTAAATATTTACAGCCCTTCACCGGCAATGGGGATGTTTCCATATAAGTGATAGATTCTAGAAAGCGACATTAAACAACATACAATCGATCAATCTCTCTCTCTCTCTCTCTCTCTATCTCTATCTATCTATCTATCTGTGTGTGTGTGTGTGTGTGTGTGTGTGTGTGTGTGTGTGTGTGTGTGTTTTGGTAGTCTACGAACATTAGCTTCCTTCTCTCTGCATCCGGTTGACGTCCATCTTCCTTATATAGGTATCTAACGAATATATATGAATTAGAGTAACATATATGTTCCTTTATTTGCTATTTAATCGACATTGATCTCCAATATTTCGTTATTTGACGGGGTTTTTATCATGAATGTTTTGGTATTTGATTTTGATGTTTCTTTTCCATCACTATCTCGATACCCTCTTTATCTAATGGAAATTAAATCTTCCATATCTCGGTAGTAGTTGAATAGTTTTTCTTCCTTTAGTCAATATTTAATCGACTTTAATCTGCAATATCTTAATATTTAACGGACATTTATTTTCTAATTGTCTATATCATTTGAACATTTATCATCCCTCTCTTGATATCACATGAACATTTATCATCCCTCTCTCGATATTTGATGAACATTTATCATCCCTCTCTCGCTATTTGATGAACATTTATCATCCCTCTCTCGAAATCATATGAACATATTTGATGAACATTTATCTTCCTTTTCTCGGTATTTTTATTCGTCACCCTTGTTTTGTATATATATTTATCTTCCCTATCTCGATATTTGATGGACGGTTTCCTTCCTTTCTCGGTATTTAATATAGACGTCTATCTTCCATATCTCTGCATTTGAAAGGCATTTATCTACTATATAAAACATAAACGGTACCAATGTTGATGCACCAGATGCGCATTTCGACAAATAATGATGCTCAAGTCAAAAATGTTGGAAATCCGAAATAAGAAGAAACTTGGAAGAGCTGAAAGAACCACAAATACCAAATACTGGATATCTCGTATTTGGGGACTTTATTTTTATATCTCGGTATTTGGGGACTTTTATTTTTGATATCTCGGTATTTGGTGGACGTTTTTCTTCCACATCTCGGTGCTTGGGGACTTTTATTTTTCATATATAAGTATTTGTCGGACGTTCATATTCCATATCTCGATATTTAGAAGACATTTATTTTTCATATCTCGGTATTTCGTGGATGTTTATCACCCAAATCTCAGTATTTGGGGGCATTTGTTTTTCATATCTCGGTATTTGGGGGACATTTATCTTCCATATCTCGGTATTTGAGGGACATTTATTTTCCAGATCTCGGTAGAGTCCTACGTGGCCGAGTGTTTAGAGCATTGCGCTCAAAATCACAAGGCCTCTCACCTCTGGTCGGCGCGGGTTCGATTCTCGCTCGCGCCGATATATGTGAGAAAGTTTGCCAGTTTGCTTTCGGAAGGTCGGTGGTCTCTTCCCGGGTACATTGTATCTGGATTCTCTCCACCTACAAAAACTGGACGCCACCACATAACTGAAAAATTGTTGAATGTGGCGAAAAACAAGAATCAATCAATCAGTCATATCTCGGTATTTGGGGGACATTTATTTTTCATATCTCGGTATTTGGGGGACATTTATTTTTCCACTCTCGGTATTTGGGTTCATTTATTTTTCATATCTCGGTATTTGGGGTCATTTATTTTTCATATCTCGGTATTTGGAAATATTCATCTTCCATATCTCGGTATTTGGGGTCAATTTTTTTTATATCTCGGTATTTGGTGGACGTTTATCTTCAATATCTCGGTATTTGGGGACATTTATTTTTCATATCTCGGTAGGGGCCTCCGTGGCCGCGTGGTTAGAGCATCGGGCTCAAAATCACAAAGCCTCTCACCTCTATCGGCGCGTGTTCGAATCTCGGCCGCGGCGTTATGTGAGCAAGTTTGCCAGTTTACTTGCGGAAGGTCGGTGGTCTCTTCCCAGGTACATTGTATCTGGGTTCTCTCCTCCACCAACAAAAACTGGACGCCACCAGATAACTGAAAAATTGTTGAGTGTGGCAGAAAGCAACAAATAATCAATCAATCAATCAATCATATCTCGGTATTTGGAATATTTATCTTCCATATCTCGGTATTTGGGGTCATTTATTTTTCATATCTCGGTATTTGGGGTCATTTATTTTTCATATCTCGGTATTTGGAAATATTTATCTTCCATATCTCGGTATTTGGGGTCAATTTTTTTCATATCTCGGAATTTGGTGGACGTTTATTTTCAATATCTCGGTATTTGGGAACATTTATGTTCCATTATCTTGGTGGTGCGGAACATTTATCTTTCATTACCTTGGTATTTACGGGACATATATCCTCTATATATTGGTATCTAATTTTGTAGTGAATACTTTTCAACATCTTTATAGAAAACATTAGTCAAATATGGTGAAAATTTGTATCATTAAATGTCACGATCCTGATTACACTTTTCTAGAGGACTGATTAATCTGTTCATGAGCCATATTCAATTTTTCTCTAAGAATTAAATAGCTTGTCAACGTGTCTGTCCCGTATGTAGACGGACGTCCTTAATATGTACATCTACACAGTCCTCACTTCACAAACACTTATCGAATTATTTCCTCGTATTGTTAGCTTTTGTGGTAAGATAATAAACCGCTGTTTGAGCATTGTGCTTCCTAAAAGCGCTCTCATTACCATGACAATGGTGAGGAAACAAAACGCGATGGAAATGATCCAGTGACTGAAGAGTTAAACTTTTCAGGGTCATCCGGGAGTCAGTATTGATGGCCAGGAGGGTGTTTATTCACTGAGTGATAGTCGTGAAATGGTCTCTATGGTCCAGTCCATTTCCATTTTGAGAAGAAAAAATTATAAAATCAAATCTTACTGCAGTTTACGAGATGCTTGATTTTTTTACCAAGCCTCTAAATCTGAGATTTGTTTCATTTCAGTTTGTAATCGTCAGTTACTTGATTACAGTAACTTGACGATAGTACATTGTTACTGGACTAACTTTGGAGTGAGTATAACGAGATTGGTTGTTATCATATTTAATAGCAAACCAAAATTTGAGGGGCT
>JAMZEH010000035.1:1407500-1637500 GCA_024699665.1 Ostrea denselamellosa | reverse complement strand
ATATGTAGGATTTAGTATTTCGTTCATACGACTCGTAGGACGAAGTACTAAGTCGTATACGAACAACTTATCTATTTAGTACATCTGCGCCTATTGGATCTGGACACCATAAGCAACACAATTAAATAATTTCATTAATTAAATTTCTGCTGCCGATATAAATATGGGGAAAAATATATTAGTAGAATGAAAGTAATATAAACGTTTTTGCATTTGAAATATTGGAAACCATCAGATATTTAGAGTTTGAAAGAACAATCTAGGGCTATTTTTAGTTATAGAAATTGCAATTCAAAGTTGTAGAACCCGTGGGGACCCGGGTTAGAATATGCCTTCAGTACCCCTTGCTTGTCGGAAGAAGCGACTAAATGGGGTGGTCCATCGGATGAGACCGCAAAAACCGAGGCCCCTTGTCACGGTAGGTGTGGCACGATAAAAATCCCTCCCTGCACAAAAGCCCTAAGCTCCGAGCATAGGCCTAAATTTTTCAGCCCTTCACGGCAATGGTGACGTCTCTTTATGAGTGAAAAATTCTCAAGCGGGACGTAAAACAATATATTATTGATTAATCTAAGTTGCAATATTAAAGACTGAGCATAAAAAAGTAATAGTTTTGCATCATTTTTTTTTTAAATTATTGGCCAAGAAGCTAAATATTTATACAAAAATCTCAGGTTAATTAATATAGACGTTGTTAAGGATCAGTGCTTTGTTTATGATGGCATATCAGCCATATTAAAGAATTTACAACATTTGAAGTCTCAGCTATGAATATCATAAGTTACAAAACTGAAATACATGTCTAGGGGTATTGATAGATATAGTAGAATCGTGCCGATTTATAGCTTTTTAATTAAAATATCCATACGTCACAAAACGTAGTCCTTTCTAAACCCTTTCCGAAATTTGAACTGGCACAAACAATTTCAACTGGATATTGTAAAGTAGCAAAATCTAATGTATTTGGGCCAATATAACAAGTGTAGAATTACATCAGTTGTGCTCAAAGACTGAGGAGCTAACTCCTTGACATGATAAATGTACGTGCGTATTTACAAAATATGAAGTAGATAAAGTAGTTCCTGTACATGTACGAGTACGCGACTTCGATTTCTAACAAACAGCTCCTTTCGACACTAATTATGTGAATTTGGATTTAAAGAGGCGCTGTGAAGTAACGGTTTAGAGCCTGCAAATTCAGAAAGTGATATTTTAAATGTACATTTCGCTTTTGGAGATAGGTAAATGTTTTTCTTCATCAACAATTGGTACTGGCTTTACATTTCAAAATACGTTAGATAAATGTATAAAACTATGAATATAGTTTTGTGATCAAAACATTTTCAACCCCGTTAATTTCTCATGAATTAAGTAAATCGTCTACGTTTTTATTATTTTTTGTAGATAACAGATAACATATATGATCTCTTCAGACGGCACAGATCAGAAAGATTCTGCGTAAATTACATTAATTGAAAATTAGGAACTGCTAAATTTTCTTCAAGGCATAAAAAAGTAAACTCACACACATACAAAAGAAGCTCTCTGATCTCCTCCCATCCTCGATCCAAACCTTTCCTAGTCTCTCATTTGAAACTTGTAAATTCCGTTCGATGGTAATCTGTTTACTCTCGTTGTAAGAATATGTCAAATCTATATTTACCGAGAGCATATTTTACTGAGTAAAATATGTTAACTGTGGCTCATAAAAATCGAAATGAATTTTTGTTTTGTTTTTGTTTTTGTTGGTTTTTTTTTTTCTTTTTGCTAGAGGTTTCTAAAATAGTTTTACAACGTTAAAGACTTTTATAACGGACAGAACATTGAATATACGTAACGCATAGCAATCGTAGAATGACACAGTAAAAAACGTCGAATGGGGAGACTGCAGGCCAACGAAAGTGGAGTTCCTGGGAATAGCCCTCTGTATGCGCATCAAAACTCGTTTTCGCAATATGGGTATTCAGTTCCTCTACTTTAAAAGTCTCAGGTCAGATATTCAACACTCTGTGAAATAAGTTGTTAACTGTCATTCTGTGTTATAGACAGTTATGCAGCACACAGTAAAATCGCTATACTGTGCAAGAAGTCGTCCTGTAGTTTACTACATAGGTCACTGACCAGCAAATCGGTCTCCAAGCAGCAGATTGGGTTTCTTTATTACGTACGTATAAAACAGTATATATCCTAAATGATTAATATTTCATTACAATCTTTATCTGATAAGTCGTAGATCTGATAGGTCGTTACTAGATAGATCTGGTAGGTCATTACCATGTAGATCTGATAGGTCGTTACTATGTAGACCTGATAGGTCGTTACTATGTACATGAAAATCTGATAGGTCGTTACTATGTAGATCTGATAGGTCGTTACTATGTAGATCTGATAGGTCGTTACTATGTAGATCTGATAGGTCGTTACTATGTAGATCTGATAGGTCGTTACTAGATAGATCTGAAAGGTCGTTACTATGTAGATCTGATAGGTCGTTACTATGTAGATCTGATAGGTCGTTACTATGTAGATCTGATAGGTCGTTACTAGATACATCTGATAGGTCGTTACTATGTAGATCTGATAGGTCGTTACGATGTAGATCTGATAGGTCGTTACGATGTAGATCTGATAGGTCGTTACTATGTACATCTGATAGGTCGTTACGATGTAGATCTGATAGGTCGTTAGTATGTGTATGTGTTAGGTCGTTATTATGTGTATCTGTTAGGTCGTTATTATGTGTATCAGATAGGTCGTTAGTATGTGTATGTGTTAGGTCGTTATCATGTGTATCAGATAGGTCGTTATTATGTGTATCTGTTAGGTCGTTATTATGTGTATCTGTTAGGTCGTTATTATGTGTATCTGTTAGGTCGTTATTATGTGTATCTGATAGGTCGTTAGTATGTGTATCTGATAGATTAGTATGTGTATCTGATAGGTCGTTAATATGTGTATCTGATAGGTCGTTACTATGTGTATCTGATAGGTCGTTATTATGTGTATCTGTTAGGTCGTTATTATGTGTATCTGATAGGTCGTTATTATGTATATCTGTTAGGTCGTTAGTATGTGTATCTGATAGATTATTATGTGTATCTGATAGGTCGTTAGTATGTGTATCTGATAGGTCGTTATTATGTGTATCTGTTAGGTCGTTAGTATGTGTATCTGATAGATTATTATGTGTATGTGTTAGGTCGTTATTATGTGTATCTGATAGGTCGTTATTATGTGTATCTGATAGGTCGTTATTATGTGTATCTGATAGGTCGTTAGTATGTGTATCTGATAGGTCGTTAGTATGTGTATCTGATAGGTCGTTATTATGTGTATCTGTTAGGTCGTTATTATGTGTATCTGATAGGTCGTTATTATGTGTATGTGATAGGTCGTTATCATGTGTATCTGTTAGGTCGTTATTATGTGTATCTGTTAGGTCGTTATCATGTGTATCTGTTAGGTCGTTATTATGTGTATCTGTTAGGTCGTTATTATGTGTATCTGTTAGGTCGTTATTATGTGTATCTGATAGGTCGTTAGTATGTGTATCTGATAGGTCGTTAGTATGTGTATCTGATAGGTCGTTAGTATGTGTATCTGATAGGTCGTTAGTATGTGTATCTGATAGGTCGTTAGTATGTGTATCTGATAGGTCGTTAGTATGTGTATCTGATAGGTCGTTAGTATGTGTATCTGATAGATTATTATGTGTATCTGATAGATTATTATGTGTATCTGATAGATTATTATGTGTATCTGATAGGTCGTTATTATGTGTATCTGATAGATTATTATGTGTATCTGATAGGTCGTTATTATGTGTATCAGATAGGTCGTTATTATGTGTATCTGTTAGGTCGTTATTATGTGTATCAGATAGGTCGTTATGATGTAGATCTGATAGGTCGTTATTATGTGTATCAGATAGGTCGTTATTATGTGTATCTGATAGGTCGTTATTATGTGTATCTGATAGGTCGTTATTATGTGTATCTGTTAGGTCGTTATTATGTGTATCTGATAGGTCGTTATTATGTGTATCTGTTAGGTCGTTATTATGTGTATCTGATAGGTCGTTATGATGTAGATCTGATAGGTCGTTATTATGTGTATCAGATAGGTCGTTATTATGTGTATCTGATAGGTCGTTATTATGTGTATCTGATAGGTCGTTATTATGTGTATCTGTTAGGTCGTTATTATGTGTATCTGATAGGTCGTTATTATGTGTATCTGTTAGGTCGTTATTATGTGTATCTGATAGGTCGTTATTATGTGTATCTGATAGGTCGTTATTATGTGTATCTGATAGGTCGTTATTATGTGTATCAGATAGGTCGTTACTAAATAGACCTGACTAGTATATGAAAACGAGGTGACTGATGTACGTTCCGGTATCAACTAGTATATGCTAAGAAGCTGATTGGAATAAATCATGAATTTGTGTATGGTCAGTTTTTATATGGAGATAGGCTAGTGACAAACAAGTTTATGCTACAGGGGTTTCAACAGTCGTTTAAAGTCAGTATTTTGCAAATTCTATGGTCGTTATATAGATCTAGTTTGCCAAATCAACCTGTCATTGGGTTAAATGTTGTCTGACGTGTTTCATACCAATTGCTAGTCCGTTCGTGGCACTCTAATTCTGACTACGGATTGCTCCGTTTACCTGATCAAAATAAAGGGCTCACAGCAGATGTGACCGGTCGACAGAGGATGTTTACTCCTCCTAGGAACCTGTTCTCACATCTGGTATGTCTAGGGGTCCGTGTTTGCCCACCTCTCTATTTCACATTCCTTATAGGAGTTATGAGATTGATCACTGTTCGTTATTTTCACCTTTTCACATTATGGAGCTGACTAGTGTAGGTATAGTATACTGATGTACGTTATGAAGACGAACATTATGGAGCCGACTAGTACATGTTTTATGTAGTTGATTTTTGTACTAATAAAGTATCAGTTTATCCTATGATGCTGACCAGTCCAGTGCTCGGTAAAGATAACTAATTATCCTGAAGTCTCAGTACGTGTATTCGTTACGTTACAGCGACCAATTTTGACTTATCATTATACATTAAAAGTCACTGACCAACAGCATTCAGAACAAATCACAACAGAAAACATTTCAATAATAGGTCGTTGACTTACACGATATAATAGATGATGGCGATTTAAGCCTTTTTTACAAAAGCTCTCCCGCACGAGAAGAGAACACGCCGGTTTCCTCCCTCATAATCAATTTAAATTAATTATCTTCATTTTGTTGTTGTTGTTGTTTTAAGTAATTGTGTAATTTCTGATGCAGATGAAGTGTTCAGTAACAGAAGCTTACGTATGTTCACAACCTCACCAACTTTAGATTTATTACTGAAGAATTGTCTTCAAAGTTTAATCATTGTCACAAGTTTTAGAGTTTTTATTTGTCCATACAAACCATGGCGTTTTACTGAGAGTTGTGAATTGTAAATTAACCTATATGGGTTTTGTTCTCTGCGGAGTCCTCCTTTATGGTGGACGGGAGTAGACTAGCGTCCGCCTGTCGCCCTCCGTGATTCAGGACAGGAAATCGATGATCAACTCTGTCGAAGATTTGTGCTCTCATCTGCTGGTGACGAGGACAGCGTTCTGTGCTTGTCAGTGATGGCATCGATTTGAGCTGCAAGACAGTCACAAGTCTCTTACTCCAATTTGTTTGTTGTAGAATTAAGATAATTCTTGTATTTGAACGTAATTAGGAGTTATTTTCACGTTTAGAAAGGTCGACGTTTCGAGAATTCAATTTCTATTATGCCATCATCAAATCGCCTTTCTTGTACATGCTGTTATGAAAATGTATTGTATACTGGTATCCATCTAAAACGATAGCAATATTTTTGAGATGATCGATAGCTTTATTATAGCCATGTACAGATAACTTAAATACTCCCTTTTTAACCTGGTTTGTTTTACAAGCCTTTAATCAAGCAGAGGTTCCAAATTTTTACTTTCGAGAAGTACTTAAAGTTAGGTTTTGAGATCTTCTCTACGCAAGATATTTATTTCTTCTACACTTATTAATAGTTCCTGAGTTGTGTATGTTTTGGAATTTTTGAAAATGCATGAGATATGAACTGCAAAGCTTAACGCCGGCATACTTCAGCTCTTCAAGAAAAGTGTTGCCGGCGTGAAACGTTGCAGTTCATACATGTGGCCTCAGGTGTTTTAAAAAAAATGAAATGCATTTCTTATATTTACATTTTACTTTCATTACTGTCGGAATTTCCAGCCGTCAAAATAAACGTACTATATTTATTCAGTAGTTCTAAATGCCTAGTATTTACAACCGGAGTGCGTTCATGAAGAAATACCCAATAGATCATTAAAATTTGTAAACATATCAAAATAAAAAAAAATTGAAATGTAAATATGCGTTAGTGTATGGCGATATTTGATCCGTGAAGAGAGTGCATTGTTCAAATTGGATTTAAAACAAGTAGTGCTTTATCAACTCCGTATATCATTAATATTGATCTTAAAATCTTTTCTAGGTCATTTGGGGTCATGGGATCATTCAGAGTAAATTCAGGTAAAATGTCCCTTTTAATGGAGAGTTTGAAGTGTTACGGAATTGCTCAATATCCAAATAATTTTGAGCTTCGATATATTACGTACATAAAAATTAAATGAATTCGATAAACGTCAATTTTGATTCCAGAAGTATTTTTTCCCCTTCCTACTGTGATAAAAATGGTTTGCCTATAGAATAAAGTATTTTACATAAAGATGCGTTGGGTATAAATAATATATTTTGAAAAAATCAATTCCCCGTCTTCCTTTTTCCTCCACGAATTAAGATAATTTCCTTTTTATACTGTATGAAGTGTGACTGGTCTTTCATGTTGTGATCTCATTGCCATTCTCATCCTTAACATTATCTGATTTACTGGCGCAATCAACTTATTGGTTGTCAATTATAAAATACACCTTTCTTACCAATACTGAATGATTCTGTGGATAGTAAGACGGACGGTGGCCGTATCAAAGACTTATTCAATCGACTTCCAAAATCTAATATAGAAAATGTCAGCCGTCTCTATATGACAAGTAGCATTTGAAGCAATAAATTAAGTGTTAACGCAAACTTTGACGGATTCAATGAAGACCCCCCAGAATCCCCATCTCTAGGACCGTTAACTTCGCACGGAGAATGTTGCAGTCTTCTGTATTTCATAAATTTCTGGAATTGTTCTTAGATCGATAACAAATATAATTATATTAAATGAGATTAACTTGAATTTGTCTGTAGGTTTGGGGAAAATGATTGAAATGCGATAACATCCCGTCTCAATAAATATCAGAATGGTATACTTGTAAATTACCCCGGAACGGACTCCGTTAATCCTTGCTTAATAAAAACGTAATGCAAAATTAAAATGTCACTAATCTGACGTACTAGTTTTATCAATGGCTAAATCCATTAACATGTTTAATGAATTAAAAGTGTGTATAATGTCAAGATTCGCCACTTCGTTTCCCGAAGTTGGTCCCTGTCCAAGTCACGAAAGAGAACTATATGTGCAGAGTGCCCCCCGCCCCCCTTTAGCCACCCGTTTTTCAACTGCACTGGTCAGAATTATTTTAATAGTGCCTTACAATTAGAACTGTAGAAGTGCTGGCAATTTACGTCTGAACGCATAAGGATAAATCTCAACTTAATAATGAAGTTCGAGTCGAGCGTCTCCTGTTAAATTATTCATATTTTTAAATAAATTTGCAAAAAACTAAACTCACCAAAAATTGTAGCCACATTCAGTCCCTAGCCTCCTGAACTAAAAAACGAAAGTTAGCTATTTATAGTTTCCCCCCATTTCATTCTGTTCATTGGTTAATCTATCCCTCATTAATCATTTTTCGTTATTTTCCCCATTATGCTTCAAACCAAGTATTGAGTTGATACATACTGTACAGCTTTCTTTATTTACAAGAATTACGGCCCTTGTATAAAATTTGTTGCTTTTTTCCCCTTTATGCCACAAGATACTGATTTAGTGTTTAGTGTAGGCCTCGGTGATACACATGTATTATATATATATATATATATATATATATATATATATATATATATATATATATAAGTTTAGACATCTCCATACCAAATGAGTTAAACAGGACGTTAAACAATATTTAATCAATCAATCAATCAATATATGTTTGCCCTTTTTTTACCAGAGTTATGTCCCTTTTATAATATTTGCTCTCTGTAATTGTTGGGATCAGTAAAGGATATACTGAATTGTTTTAGCCATTTTTTTGGGGAATACTTGTTCTTACACTGTACATATAGTAACCCCTATTTTACAGCATGTTTTTTTTCAATTTGAGTATAAAATGAAAACAAAAAACAAAAAAAAGGCCAGTATTATTTTCTGTCTCTTCATAGAAATAACATGAAAAATACAGTAAACAAATATTTTGGTTTTAAATATCACAAAATAAGATCGGACGGATTCCCCAACATAGATAAATCTCCTTGTTCAGATCAGTCATCAAAAATTACAATAAAATATACACGAACAGTCTGTGTAAGAAAAAAAAATGTCTCCCTTGCTACGTCACCAGGGGAATACAAATACACAAGAAGTCTCTTCTTTCACATAAATAAACTTGTCAATGTCCTGACAGTCCAGCTCGCTGTGGTGGCCTCTTGTCTCTCGTCATGCTGACCTTTACACTTAGATCTCCTCGTCCACCTCCTGCTCTAGTTCCTTAGCCTCCTCCTCTTTCTTTTTGAGGTCCTGTTGAAGTTGACTGGCCAGAGATGCTTTGATCACATTTCTCAATGCCTCCTCCTGATACAGATCAAGAAAAACATTCAGATGAGTCTGATTTTGATGTGTGACAGACTGTCATTCAATAAAAAAAATTCACACCTTAGATTTGAAGAGATTTTCTAAAGCTAAGATTTTCTGTGTGTTTGTGAAAAATAGTTTATTTATATTTCCTAATCAATATTATCTCTGAAAATATTTGATTAATTAATTGGTTAATTATATCACCTCCTGTGGTATTACTTGTAAATTGTGACCAACCTGGTTTGTAGGAGGGTCTGCCATGCTTCTGAGCTGATAAACAGTTAGCTCTCCTTTGCTGTCCCCAACAAGAATACACTGAAATATACACGTGTCAAATCCTGTTACTTGAAAAACATGTAATATGTAAGAGCGGGTAAGTGCATTGTTTTCAGATGAAATCAAGACACATAAATATTGTAAAAAACAACAACAACAAAAACAACATGAAATTAGACAAATAACTCTTTGTATCTAATACTCATTCTTGGCAGAAAGTAAATGGTAAATGGGATTCAAGTTTCTTCAATGAAGGTCAACACTTCTCAAGGGGAGATAATTAAGAAATCATGAAAATAATTCGTGGTGATAAAGATAAAAATAAATCTTGTGAATCCTTGTTTCGGGAATAAAAAACAAAGCTTACATCTGAATTCTTGGAGAAGGAGACTGCAGTTTTTTTGGCACCTGACGTGGGATTATTTGTGATGATTGGATCTAGCCTAGAAAGGATATGTTGTTCATTGCATGAAAAGAATTGAATAAGTAGAATATTAAATTAGTAGTATATAATTACTCAGACACTGACTTTAGTGATTTACTCACATGAGAATATTGAATCGTATAATTATACGAACACTGATTTTAGTGTTTTATTCACGTAAGAATACTGAATCATATAATCATACAGACACTGATTTTAGTGATTTATTCATGTGAGAATACTGAATCATATAATCATACAGACACTGATTTTAGTGATTTATTCATGTGAGAATACTGAATCATATAATCATACAGACACTGATTTTAGTGATTTATTCATGTGAGAATACTGAATCATATAATCATACAGACACTGATTTTAGTGATTTATTCACGTGAGAATACTGAATCATATAATCATACAGACACTGATTTTAGTGATTTATTCATGTGAGAATACTGAATTATATAATCATACAGACACTGATTTTAGTGATTTATTCATGTGAGAATACTGAATCATATAATCATACAGACACTGATTTTAGTGATTTACTCACGTGAGAATATTGAATCATATAATCATACAGACACTGATTTTAGTGATTTACTCACGTGCTGACACTAAGGTCCCACACTTCTACAGCACCCTCATTCACACAGGCAAACACAGTAGAAGACTTTGGTGACCACACAACATCATACACTGATTTCTACAGAAAAGATAACAATGCTGAAATTTTGTAAAATCAAGATGTGGTTGTGAAACGCTTCAAATCACGATTGATTTGTGAGAAGACTCTTAATCAAAAGTTTTTACATGTACTCCAGCAATATAAAAATGAAAGTGTAAATCATGAATGATTCTTCTCAGGAAGTTATATGATGATTCCTCCAGCAAATTTAGGAATCAACAGAATAAATTTGGCAATAGGAGTTTAGAATGTTTGCAATATTGTATATTCTTGATAACCATGTAATATTTAATCACATATAACTTCACAAGGTGCATCTATTTAATTTCTATGACTGTAGTCACTAACTTGTAGATACAGAAAGAACCGAAATTCAAGAGATGGATTATGATTGATCTTAAAACAAATATAGAGGTATTCATGTTGGAATGAACAGGAGCAATATGTTGTTTGTGAAATTGTTTTGATGACATCAATCCTGAGTAAAATGTTTTCTTGGCCATCTTGGATTTTCAGATACTGACCGTAGATGAGAAAAAGTTCAGGACTGGCTGGGTCCTTTCTTGGTGCCACAGTCGAATACTCCAGTCTGCACTACAGCTCAGGAAGATATCACTGACAAAGGGAGACCACTCAATCTTGTACACAGGACCCTGTTATCAAAACACAATGGACATGTGTGGATCAAGTATGAGGAACTCATTTGATATGACTGTTACCTAATTCACATGTTGAAATTTTCTATACATTTTCAGCTAGATTTATGACGATTTAACACAATGTGTAGTGATGTCATTAAAATAAAACTTTATTTGAATTAAAAATATTCTTACTGTGTGGCCATTGTAAGTCTCTAAATACTGTTCATTATATGAACAAGAACATTTATGAATATGACCTTCCTCTGTTCCTGCGACATATCTGTCAAATGAAAACATCGCATTATTTTATCAGAATTATATGTGTCAAAGGTAGACCAATTTGTTTAAGAGTTATGGGATACATACATATTTGCCTCTTTGGGGTGGAAGTCAAAGCACATCCCTCCAGCATGTCTGGAGATAAAGGCCTCACCCTTCTTCTCTTTCTTCCCTCCAAACTTTGTGGGTGTTCTCTTCAGTTTCATAATATCTGTATATCGCCAAAAATAAAAAATAAAAAAATGTCACCTCATATCATCTCACAGTCTAATTGTGAGAGGACTGTTTGTTTTTTTTTGGGGGGGGGGGATTCCATATACTGTAAGATTAAACTTCTGGGGTATACAAATTTAAATTATTTCTAGAAAGATAAAATTACTACAACATATATATTGTATGTCATGCTCTCTAGATAAATACTGAATTTAAAAAAAAACTACAGCTTAAGATTACAAATTTCTGAGAAAACATCTTTCAATTTACATGAAAAATACATCCATATCATAATTTTACCATAGCACTCAAATCCCTTCCTGATTGACCACTGAGTGACACGGCCGTCGGTGGAAATAGAAACCACCACCTCAGAAGTTTCCTCCCCTGATCCACGCTCCTTTTCTATCCACTTAATATGCCACACAGGGGCAGTGTGCTTTCCTGGCGTGTGGCTGGTAATTGACAAGCATTGATATATTTATGACATAAATCATATCCAATTTTAATAAGACTTTGGAAAGATTTACATGTAATAGGAAAAATTCTTAACTGCTTTTGAAAGCATAGTCAAATTAGGACAATAAGCTTTTCTAATTTTCCAGCTCTAATTATGCTTTTGTATGGAATCAAATGTGAATCATACTGAATCAGGTTTTAGATAACTGATGATATTGATGAATGAAACAATGATCTTACAAGTTGTCTACAATAGGTTCATCCTTCATGCTGGCCACATTATAAATGGCTACTCCTCCATCATACATCCCCACCTGTCAACAAATAACAAAGTCTGAGTTCAAAGACAGTAATACCATAGCATCAGGTCATTGTAGAAAGCAGAATGAGCAACGAAACTTACGGCCAGGAGGTTGGGGTAGGCTTTGGAGAAATCTATGGCCGTGACTCCCTCTTTACAAGCATACACTCTCTCAGGGTACTACAACGCAATAAAAAAAAACTGTGGTAGACCAGTATAACAGACAATTTTGAACTATTTTCTCTTTTTCAAATTTCAAGAGAATAGCATAAAGCCTTGGCTACTATAAAATGATGATGACTGAATTAGATATTATTTTACATGTTGGAATACTTACGTCAGGATTCTTAATGCACCAACAGCAGATTAAGCCAGACTTCTGGTCTGAAAATTCAAATTCTCCATACCCGACAGCAATCAGATCCTGTAAATGAAAGTGAAATTCAGTAACATTCATCATAAGATGCTAAAGAAACTCTAACATATGATGCAAAAAATATACTTTCACTTTGAAATTCATATATTTCAATTCTATGTGAAAATTAATTGCATGCTAAACACTCTGTGATAATATGAGGGGCATTTGAATGTTCTGAATATTGATGTACTATTAATAATACATGTGCAATGTCTTTTCCAAATGTTTACATCAATCCTTTAAAGTACTTTCCATTGACTTGAATGCACTTTCTGAGTCTTAAAATCCCGGTGAAAAATGCTGATGTATATGTGTCTTTAGGAATATCCTTCATATACTGGAGGATGACACTTCCAACGGCACAATGACTTTAAATCACCGACTGCTTTGGGCTTCTTTGATGATTGATTTTAACCAAAATTCACATGGAGCTAAATCAGGACCATAGGGTTTGTTGTGTGCTAGTGCATTGTCATGTTGATCCATCTAATACCAGTGACTGGACAGGCAGTTTTCTAATGTTCAATAACTTTAGATAGGACATTTTCAGTATAGAACTGGCCAGTAACACTCATATGTTCTAGAACCAGTGTTTGGACTTCCGGACCTTTAGTGTCGAAAAATTATACTTACATAACTTTGGGAACAGACCTACTTCTGCATATTATCTGAGGCTTTGGTCAGTTTCTCTGATCCAAACCTTGTTATTGCATTTAGTGTTGGGGTTAAAAAAAAAATAAATCCAAGTTTCATCATCAGTAATGATCGCATTTAATCACAGTTGAACACAGTCTTCATATTTGCTAAGTAACTGGGTGGCCATTTCTACATGGATGTGCTTTTGCTCTTCCATAAGGAAATGTGTGACACACATAGTGCAAACTTTCCAAAGCTTTAACTGTTTTTTCAGAATGTTGAAAACAGCTGATAAATCAATGTTCACATTGCAAGGTCTTCCATGATATATCTTGAGAACATAAATTCAGGAGTATTCTGTTAATCAAGAGTTTTTACATGTATTTTAGCAACATGAAAATAAAAGTGAATGATTTTATTTCGCAAATGATGCTTCTCATGAAATTTACACAATAATAAATTCCTCATGTATAATTAAGAATTTACAGTATATTTCACATTTAATAAAGAATATTCAGAACTTTTCAAATGCCCCCTCATACTTCTTCCTAAGATTTGTACTTACTGGGTTAAGTTTGTTCCAGGACATACAGCTAATGTTGCGTCCATTGGTCAATTTACATGAGTAGGACCAGAGGCGGTCAAAATTTGGGCCCATATCACTGACCATGCTGATCTGTTTATCTCCCAGCTCTGTGTTCTCTCTGTCTATGTCTGAAAGAAGCTTATCTCTAATAACATTATACACAGTAACGGTCATTAACACTCTTAAATGATACATTTCATTAAGACTCTCTGTTGTTCTGTAGATGACCTTTGACCCCCTTGTTTTGTAAATGACCTTTGACCCTGTTTTCTGTAGAGATAACTTTTGACCATTTGTTCTGTAGATAACCTCTATACACCCTACCTGGTATTATGGTGAAATTTCTGTATAATGCTTGTTTGGGTTGGTAAGTGTTTAAGTTGACAATGCGCTCCATGATAAATAAATCTCTCTGGAAATTCTCTGACTGCAAAGGAAGAGAATCTGGTAGCCATGTGATTGATATAAATACATGCAAATTTACAACTATAAAAGAAATATTTTTATAAATATATATATATATATATATATAAAAGATGCAAAACACGTGACTATCTGAAAACCTTGAAAATTTTGTCTTCCTCCACAGCTGATATTTCACTGGGTATGGAAGACACTCCTGTCTCCCTGCTGGCAAATACACTCTCTGATCCTGCCATGGATGACGCCATTGTAGCTCGACTCTCTGACGGAAAAAGTAGGAGAATCAGTATGAGACACCAGAGTACAGGGAGTGCTAGATGCACTGATACAGGCTTGACTAAGTTTACAGGTCTTGGTGACAATCTTACTTAATTTGAAATCCAAATTCTTGCCTCTTATTACCACTCCAACATATAAAAGATTAAAATTAAATTTTGCATTTAAAAATAAAAGCAGAATCATTCATATATGTTTTTTTTTTTAGTGAACATTGAACCATTTCAACAATATTTCTTTAATGTGATTTATCTTCAATTAAAAGTATTGGTAGTAGTGAACAACATAAAACATTATTGTTTATCTATACATCTAAATGACACTGATATTGTGAAGTAGATAGTGAAGACTAACATGCATTGACAGAAAACACAATCAAAGGGAGAAAACTGTGGATAGTTATTTTTACAGTTACCAGAAACATAGCTACATAGAATACAACTGTTGAGGGTGTGAATGATTAAGTTCCCCCCTCCCTTCTCAGCCATTAACTTCATTTGGAAATATCAAGGTGAGGCAGAACTTGAAACACATGTGCTGTTTGCTATAAAAGGCATTAAAACACTCCCCACCCCCTGTCCGACTGATACATTAAATGTGAAGAGGTATGCGGGTGATTGACAACATCCAGTGATTGCCAGAGTTCCCAGGATCTTACCTGTTGCCGGCCGCTCAGACACACTGGGCTTCACTGAATCTTCATGACAAATAGGTCAGAATTATCAATTTTTATAAATAAAACAATAAAATTTAATAAAACTGAAGAAGATAAGAAGCCTTGATCAAATGGTTTAACAAAAGAGAATGCATCAACCCTGACTATCCATTGTCAATGATTTTATTTGTCAAAATGTGAAGATGTCATTTGTTTTTCTTTTTATAATTCTGCACTGAAGTCATACCAGGGTCAGGCCATACACTAAGAATTTACTTTTAATTTTCAAAATTGATTTAATTTATGAAACACTGATGTTTACATGTATATGTCTATAAAATTAATTTTTAGATCACATCTTAAATTCAATTCAAAATATCAATAAAGTATTTGTGTGATTTTAGCAAGCCATGGGTATATAAAAATCTTATTTCTAAGTTTAGTCTGTTCTCAGATTATGATCATAGTCTAGTATATTGAAAAAAACAGCACTGTTATGACATAGTAACATACATGAAAAAGCTGCTTAGAACATTATGTAAAGATAGGACAAACAGGTTGTCATTATAACACTATTTATTTTTTTTAAATATCATTTAACACTTTTTAATCAGTCGAAATTTCTTTGATAATTAACTTTTATATAAATAAGTGTTAGAATCATTCCAAGAGAAAAAGCCAAATATCTAAGATTATTTTTCATATTACACTGGAAAAAGAACTATCTTTTGGAAAACCAGTCAAAACTTGAAACTATCATTATATAGCTGTGGCTGTTCTGTCTCTTCAGATTACAGTACTCAAAGTGAACAAAATTCATTTACATCTGATCTTAAATTTTTATGTAAACACAATCTAATTATGATTGTATTATACATGTGAATTCAGATATATGAAATCAAATCTTTTCATGGTTGATTATGAAAACAACTATTGAATGTTGAAAAATAAGTTTTTGAATTTCAAGTTTGATGCATTTCTATTAATTTTTCTTCAGAAGAAAGGTAAGAGAAAAGCATGTAGAGGATAAGACTTAGACTGCTGTATCAGCTCAAAACAAAGTGGATAAAACTCCTATATCTCCATTAACACATACAGGGCACTCGAAATATTACCACTAGAGCATCAAAGTAAAATAAAAGTAGAGGGCGAAAATCTGCCTTAATAAAATGCAATGTTGAATACCAATCTAAAACAAAGAAGGCTGTTGTACAGAGATCTTAAGATTTGGACGCATGGAGCAGACTGTAACATGGTGAGAGATAGAAATTTCCTTCTCAGCCATTAATAATTATAATAAAGACACTTTTACACATCAATTAATGCATTTTTCTTGCAGTAAACCTCAATCAGAATACTGGAACAGCTAGCAATACAGCTCTGAATATAGATCCATCATAAAATATGCAATCCAAATATACAATACAGTATACAACCAAATGTGCCTCACGTGAAATTCACATGAACCTTTCACGTAAATTTCATGTGAATTTCACATGAAAAATGATTCACGTGAAATTCACGTTAGAATATTCACATGAATTTCATGTGAACAGCAGTTCACGTGAAATTCACGAGAGGCACATTGGCCTTTGTATACTTTATACATACCAATACAGAATACAATTATACAATCCAATAGTACAGATCATATCCGACCCCAGCACTTAGCCACCATTGCTAATTATGTAATCAACACTCTTAAGTATTATCCACAGCAATAGCTGCACAATGAAATGACAAAATCTGTCTACTACATATATATAACTATAAATTCATAAACTACTAACAATATCATAAATCTGTAAACTACACAACTATAAATCCATATACTACTAACAATATTATAAATCTGTAAACTACACTTCTATACATTTGTATATTACACATTACTATAAATCTACTTTTCTACAATCTTATGTCATTCTAGCTAACTAATCCAAAATTCTGCTACCCTACACTACCTACTCTAAAAACAACACTACATTAGAAACTGAAACAAAACCCATGGTACTTCACAACAAAATCTTACTCATAACTCGACTAACAGCTTGTAACTATAAAATATCTGACTACTAGCACTACAATCAAGTCTACGGTCCTACTACATGTTTTCTCACCTATCCTGACAGAGTGAGCACTACCTTCGCGGACCAGTCCAGTTTGTTCCCCATTTTGTGGTTTTGAGTCGCCTTTACCGTCAAGAGCTTCTTTAGGACTGCTGGGACGGCTAATTGTTCCCTCTTCATCATCCTCTTTCTCTTTGGCTGAAGGTTAGACAAGAAGAAATTATACATTATGAAATATGAATTTCTACTCAAACAACAAGCACAGACCAAGAGATTGGTATCGACTGTTTTATGAAGTATCATTTGTAAAATACTGGATGTAGAGTTCTAGGTGGGGGCTCTCCTGAAAAAAAAAATATTTGCAAGGGATGCTCCCCCCCCCCCAACTCACACAGGAAAATGTTCTGGGTCTGCCTATGTGTAACAGTGATACAGGTACTTCTTTCCTTTCTCATTTGCTAAACAAACTTTATGGCATTTAATTCATAAATCTCTTTAACAGAAAGTGTGTTCCGAACAAGTGCTGGCATCTGTACATAAACAAACATACGGAGGCCATGACTGAACAAGTTTGAACAAACTTGAATCTATGCTACCTGCTTGCATATCAATATGACTAATAAACTTCTCTTCTTGAGAAAAATTTTTAAAAGAAATTTTCCTATATTTTTCTGTGTAAAACTTTGATCCACACCAGTAGCTCCAAACTAACACTGGAGTCCATGATTTGAACATTGGAATCTGCTCTTATCAAAGAAGCTTATATGTAAGTTTAATCTTTTCTGGTCCAGTTGTTCTTGAGAAGATTTTTAAAAGCTGCCACAATATTTGCACTGTTTCTTAATTATCTCCCCTCTGAAAAAGGTGATCCTTCATTTGAACATTTTGAATCCCTTTTACCAAATGATGTTTTATGGTAAGTATGGATGAAACTGGCTCTGTGGTTTTGGAGTAGAAATCAAAACTGTGTAAACTTTACAAATGATGGATCGGTGCAGGACAACAGATCAGAAAAGCTCACTTCAGCTTTTATCTCAGGTGAGCTAAAATGGTTGCATATGAAGCTCAAGGATATTTCTATCTTATCTGACAGAGGATGTTTTTTTCTATCTGATAGCATTTTTTGTATCTGACAATATTTTTTTGTATCTGATAGTGTTTTTTTTTTTATTTTTATCTTTAAGTGTTTTTAAACCTCTGATTTCTTGATCTCTCTGTTCAAATGTGTCGTACATGTCCCATGTGGTGGCCATGATGCCAGTGTCCTGCAATCAATTTAAAAAGAATTGAGTAAAAGAGCATTTAAAACTTAATTATTTATTTCTCATGTTCCCTTGTATCATAATTACTTGTTTGTAATTCATAAAAATCTCGTGTTTGTAAAGTAAAAAAAAGTAAAATCACAGCTTCAAATGAAAGTCTTATAAAGAAAGCAATATTTTTGTGGGGTGTGTACAGACTTACAACACAGTTAATCCTTGATGTTTGAACAGTTTTGTATTTTGCTGGTTCATTAAATGTGTTCATCCCCCTCTCCATGTATCTATCATTCCCCACACGGTTCTTCTTTAACTACAGTACAAAAAAAAAAAAACTATCAATATGACAAAATATTTAAAAGCATACTACTGCAGAAACTTATCCTACTATGAATAATTGACCTCTTCTAAAACTTTGAATTTTGATTTCTTACCACAGAGTTGAACGCAAACCTAAAGAAAGTTCTTTTACATACAAGTTTGTTTCTATGAGCACCTCACCTCTTGATATTCATCATTCCTCTTTTTAATGCTGGCTGCCTCCTCTGCCTCGTTAGACACAGATGTTCCTGGCATGTCCAGCAGCCAGATTGTCTCTGTCTCGGTAAGTGTCAGATTTACCACCTTCTCCAGGTCTGCATCAGTCAAGCTCTCCTTCACTTCCTCTCGCTTGTGTCGAATTTCTGGCATAAACGAGCAGGAAAAAAAATTGTACCAGATATATTAAATCCCAAACAAAACGTACATTTTTTTGTAGAAGGATAAGAACAAATTGTAAAGTTTAAGCTCAGAATAATATCGAAAAATGTGTAGACCTTCAAATAATTCTGTATTTGCTACAAGATAGTGTGGAAAGTAACATTACCTGCCCATGCTGAGGACATGTCTTGTGAGGGTTCTGTGATGTCCTCCCCAATCATGGAATCAGAAGCAGTTCCTTGAGAGGCACTGAACACAGACCTAAAATCATATATACAGTAAGAAATGGATACAGTAAAAATAATCAATGTATTGTTAAATGCATGTATGAGATGTCATGATAAAATCACCTGGTGAAGGGTCCACCTCCAAAAGTGCTGGCAGTGACATTTCCTGTGTTGTATATGGAGGCTTGAGACATCAGATCTGTGGGCTAAAAAAAAACAACAACAAATTTCTAAAAAAAAAAAAAAATCCCCCAAAAGACTTTGACTACAACCAAATCATGTAAACTACTTATAACAAAAGCTTATGTCCACCAGGGATTTTGGAAAACTAAATCAGCAGTACTTGATTACCTTCAGATCTGAATCAAGACACATAACGTGTATACTCACTGTCCCAGCAGAGCTGTCTGCCAAAATGTTGCTCTGGTTCTTCTTCACTGCTGAGGGATCTGAGTGCAGCAGGGGCAGAGGAGTCACATCATTACCAGCTTCATCCAATACCTATAATGGTCAAATCACAAATGGGATTAAAGACTAACAAATTAGTCATTCTACATTATTATGTTAATACATTTGTCAAGCAAGACACTGAAGCAGAAATAAAGCAACACAGGACCAACAGGAATGGATAAAACAGCTCAGAACAAAGGAGCAATAGGCATAATTATTATCTACAGAACTGCTTTGTATCTTTCATTATTTATCAACTAATAATCATTATTTCTCACATTAACTATGTGAGATGATCATGTCAATCTACATCATTGATTATGACATCATTTATTACTTATACTTAATATTACATGGTGAAATAAAAAATTTTGCAATGCTTTCTCAGCCATCATTTCATGAAGTTTTTCTTTGGTACAGTCTTGGATTTTCCATTTACAAATGCAGTTTAAAGCATTTTCTGGCTGTCTGATTAGCTTTCTGCATGTACGTTATGGATGGTCTCAACTATCTCAAATACCAGTATCTAAAATAATCCATTAAACTGCAAAAATGAGGTATTCACTCATGTGGGCTTTGGAAATTTCATCTCGGAAACAAGGTTCACTCTATCATCCTAGACTGGAAATTTCTTCCCTTGGTGGAATTTCGAACTCCCACACTGTTACTAATGAAGGATTCTATTAGTCCATCATTACACCTTTTACCTGAACGGGTGGTTTGGCCACAGTCTTTTCACCATGAGTCACACTCCTTTTGCCAGCTGATGACAAAATGTTTGTCCTGGACCGGGCACTAGCATACATGGTCCCTGTCCCACCATATTTACTTTTATTCACAGAAGCACCTGGATTTCCCTTCCTTGACGTGGTGCTAGTTGTACCTTGACTGACACTGAAAACAGAGGAAATTTCAAAAACAAGCTTATTCCTTTGACTTGCCTTAGTGGTCATTCCTTTAAATGCATATAAACTATGTTCATTATTATTACTTTGTTTTTCAGTTTCTTTTATTTGTATTGGTTTTACTTCTCAAAGTATACGTTCATTCTATATGAATGACATTGCAATGTTAATAATAAATAATAAACTAAATAGCAATCCAGTGACTGTTCAGTCATCTACATTAAACTACTACATACCCTAAACAAATTCGTAAACAACTGAGTAAATTCGAAATAAAATGGTAAAACATATCACTGTATCGTTGTTTACGAATGAAATATTATTAGTAAATAAAATATAGAGTATCTAGTTACCCTGGATTGAGATATTGATTTTTACGAGACTTGGAAGTTGACATGTTTCACAATTAAGTTTTAAACTTTCGCACACTTGCTAAATATTCGCCATATTACAATGCTCGTCAGTTGCTAAGAGTTACAAACCTTGTTTTAAAACTAAGATTTTGATTGGTAGAAAAATGAAACCCAAAAAGTTAGACAAGCATATTTTTTCAGACAATGAATCATTTATTAGCATTTAAATTATTATGTGTTCAAACATAATTCCGTATTATTGCTGAAACAATGAGTAAAATAAGATGACATTCTTTATATATTTCTAGGCATAGAAATTTATCGTGAAAGGCCTAAAAATCAATCAACCAATAAAAATCAGGAATACAAAGAATATCGACATCCGGTGAAATTGGTAGCCTCGATTTGAGTAAGAATATTAGCGTATCCCATAATTTTTGATAAAGATGGCGGAGGTATCGTTTGAAATATTGTTAAATCTGTATGGATTCCCCTTAAATAGAAATTTATTACTTGATTTTGAACAAAGTTACCAATGTATTTTAAAACATCAGGCATTAATCTTTTTATCCTGTGGATTTTAAGGTTTATTTTTCAATTTTGATGGGTGAATTTGTGATTTAACTGGCGCGAAATTAGGTTTTTGATTTAGTGTACGACGGTCATTTAGTTCACATAGGGCTTTCCCAATGTTTATGTTGGGAACATTTGAATGTTCAGTTGTAACGATTTCTATTGTAATTTTATTTTCAGGCTGGTACAAGTGAGTCCAGCAGCCCAGGTAAGATTTATTTAGAAAATTGTTTTTCTTCTTTTTTTTTTTAACCCCCCCCCCCCCCCTTTTTTTTCCGATAACTGTGATAATTAATCAAATTGTTTTGTTTCCTTATTAATGATTTGATAATCTCACTCTACCTTGATATACCCAATGTTTTCTGAAGTACCAAAATTATTGTCATTTGATAATATATTAACAGAATATTATTGTGAAAAACTTCGCTAGCATGCAATTTGGTTAACTTATTTGGCTGTAAGACAATTTAATATCAGTTGTAATATTTGAAGAGGGCCCCAGGGATCAAAATCACCATTTTTGAACTGCTACCAAGTTTTAGGTTATTTTGTTTTATTTTCAACTTACAAACTTGAATTTTCATTAGCACTTTCAAGTTGATTATTTTCAGTGGATGTATTTTACTTGGAGGAATTAAATATATTTGTATGTACATAGAAAATAGTGTCTAATCACATTGTTGATTTTGAATGTTGACAATGCTGATCTGATAATGCTTACAAAAGAATATATTTATGCCAGAATGCAGAATTTGACCCAGAATGAATGAAGTGGGTCTTTATTGCATTTTGACCACATAACAAAATTGTATAGGTGTGGAAAATAAAAAAGGCCTAACTGGTGATAAATCAAGCATTGTTTTTAAAAGCTTATTTTGAATCAGATTAATTTTTTTATGCTCCCTTAATTAGATATTTTAAAGGGCATATAACTTTTGTTCAGTATGTGTATCTATTTGTCCATGAAAGATTTAACTTTGGTCATAACTTGTGAGTGGATGGTGATAGGGTTTTCATATTTTATATGTGTATTCCTTTTGACAAGACCTTTCTTTAGGTAGCAAAACATTTGACATCATGACAGGGATAAACATAAACATTTTATCTCACTTATCCTTCTGGCAAGTAAACTTGAACTTTTACTTGTCCGAATAAAAAACTTTGTTATCTGAAATTTTTTTTACTATAATACACCTATCAATAAGGAATTTAATTATCCCCCTTTGTGGGGTCAGCCAAATTCCATTCAGTAAAGTGAAGTTTTCCCTTCCTTAGTTTTCTTTTTCAAGTTTTCCCTTCTTCTCTAATGTTAGAGGTCATACTTATAAATTATGACATCTAAGTTGCATTATTGTAGTTGGCTGAAATTGATGAAAAAATAACAAATGTTGAAGTTATAGATCTGAAAATTATAAAGGTCAACATGAGGAAATAGGACTTTTAACAGCAAACTAGCTGGCAAGGGATGTGACTTGCAATGAAGTGTGGATAAGTGTATTTGAATAAAATCTTTTTTTCAATAACTCAAAATAAATATGCATAAATCATAGATTGTTTTACCAATAAGAAAATACAATGTGCTGGCGATAGCGTTGTAGCATTAAATTTCTGACACAAGGTACAGACCATACTGCTGCTCAGTGACAATTGAACCTGTAAATTAGGATTGTCATGTCGTCTGAAACCCACATTTTCTTTTTTATTAACTTTTATTCTAAAATAAATTGAAACTTGGTACAAAGAAAGATCACAATGTGTAAATGTGCAAAGGGTCTTTAAAAATCTACAGAACCACAGTGTCAATTTCATTCAAACTTGGTACATTTTTTCCTTAGGTGAATGGGATTCAAGTTTGTTCAAATGAATGGCCATGCCCACTTCAAAGGGGGGATAATTACAAAACTGCAGATATAGATTGGGTCATTTAAAAATATTCTCAAGAACCACTGGGCCAGAAAAGTTCAAATTTACATGGAAGCTTCCTGACATAATACAGACTAAAGATGGTTAATTGATGGTCCCTCTCTCTCTCTCTCCCCCCCCCCCCCCTTTCCCTCCCACTTCTTCCCTCCCACATCAAATATCAAATGAAAAGTAATGTCCCCTTCCCTTCAAAGGGGAGATAACCACAAAAATGCAAAAATAGGGTGGGTCATTTAAAACTCAAGAACCACTGGGCCAGAAAAATTCTAATTTACATTGGATTTTCATGACAGTACAGACTCAAGTTAGTTAAAATTTGGCCTCTGGGGTAGAGTGGGGCCACGATTGGGGATCAAAGTTTTACATGCATACATGTATAAGAAAAATCTTTAAATATGGGCCTAGGTGGCTTGGGTGAGCATATGTGTCCCATGGGCCTCTTGTTTTTCACATGTGTATTCCTTGTGACAAGATCTTGCTTCGGGTACCATAATTACTTTGCTGTCATATGTGGGCATTATCAATGTTTCATAAACATGTATGGTTTTAAAGAAAAAAAGAAAGGTGTGAAGACTACAATGAAAGTATAGCTCTGATGTATAGAAAAATGTCTGTTGTTAAAAAAAACGTTTCCTTTGATAGACACTGATCGTGATTTTGATCCATCGGCTGACATGTTGGTTCATGATTATGATGATGAACAGACCCTGGAAGAAGAGGAGGCCCTCAGTGGAGACAGCTGTTGTGATGAGCTGGGTGATCTGGAGAAGGTAAGTGTCTGCAGCAATGACAGCTTTTTAACTGACCTGAGGTTGCTCTATTGCCTTCTAGCGATCATACAGGATTTTGCCGCTACACCGCCATTTAGCCAATCTCAATGGGCGAAATCAGAATAGTGCATTGAAACATTGAATTTAATTGATGTTTGAAATGCAGAATACCAATTCCATTGTTGATGTCGTTGTTTATTATATCATTGTCCAATAGACAGGGTGTCGTATGATAGTGATCATGTCCTTCTGTCTGACTGTCAATCTGACGTCCTGCTTTGTTTCTGTCTCATAACTTAAATACTGTGCAACCTAGAATGATCAAACTTTTTCAATTCGATACATATTGGGTAGAGGGTGGGTAAGACAGTTTTTAAGGCGTCAAGTTTGCTCGAGAGCCTTCTAGCAATCATGAAAAATTTTGCCTCTACTCAGCCTTTCCGAACTCAATGAGCAAAATCAAATAGTGCCTATTGGTATTGTACTTTTCTTGCGATTCAAGACTGAAACATTGAATTTAATTGATATTTGAAAGGCACAATATCATTTCCGTTGTTGATATCGTTGTTTATTATTGTATCTCTGTTCAATAGCTAAATAACGATTGTTTGGCAAGAAAAGTTCATTATTTGTGGATGGATCTACTACGAATCAGATTTTCCCCAAGAAATTTGTGTCACTTGATATCATTAAGTACTTACAAAATAACCTGCTAAAATTTGGTTTTCATTTATATCTATAGTCTCGTAGTTTCACTAAGAATCCTTATTTCAGATCAGTAAAAACAGGTAAATACTAAATTGGATTGTGCATCGTCACGGTTCGGTTCCTATTCCAAAAACACAGACTATTTCCAGTTTTGTTTTCGGTAATCCCGATTCTCAATTAAGCAAAATGAAAGTAGCATGTGCATCGCGACAATAATAACAGGTTATTTTATGAAGAAACCCAGGCTAGGTAGCATTCATTGGGAGTTGAATCTTGTTATGAATTCCAATAACCTTTCTACATATTATGTTGAACTTTTGATTTGTTAGACATTGTTGAAAACAGAGAGTTAATACTTTATAATTGTTAGATCATACATGAACAGAAGATACAACTTCTATAAACAAGTAGTTATCTTGAAAGAGGAGGGTACATGTATGAACTTGTTAGGATAAGGAACTTCAACCCAAGTTTTCTTCTCTATTTCTTTGTATGGAATTAAACACAGTTTGCTGACATTCTACAAATGATTGTAATGCTTTATTTATATACTTAAACATAAGGAAATGTCTTCTGTGGCACTCAAACATTTCTTCTCTTACTTTCTCTAATTTACCTGCCCTCTGAATTTATTGAGAACCCTATAATGTATATGATATTGCACTCAGCACCTTTGTGGCCCTTCAGGCCTTTGATTATGTGGTAGTAGTAGTAGTACTGGGTGTTTTAGGCAGAATAGATGTCCATAGTAAATATATAAAGTTAATGGTAGCATTGACAGTGTTCCCACAGAGAATGCTACAGTCAACTGAGGCACAGGAAAATGCGTTTCAAGCGTTTCTCAACCAGTCAGATTAAAATATTTTTCATGAAAGTATATTAATATTGATTGTTCAAGTGATGAATAATGTGATTTATAGGAGGGAGGTTGGTACTAGAGAATGTGTCGAAGAGTGAATAGAAACATAAATCATAGAAGGTTATACATATGAGATGGGAGGAGAGTCTGATTCAGGATATTCATATGACAAGTAGAGTTTCATTTTAGCTGTAGGAATGACTTACAAAGCATTTTATAATTGTGACCTTTGATCTGTAACAGGAAGGGGATATGCCCTTGGAGGATTTGCTTGCAATGTACGGCTATGGAGGCGGGGTTAGGCCTGTGGTGGTCGAGGAACGACAGGATACACGCTCAAGTAGCGAGGAAGAGATCCTGAGTAACCATGATCTCACTCTGGACAAAGATGAAATTGCTCGGGACATTTTGAAGAACAGTGACGATGATGATGACAAGGAAACTACTGCTCATGAACTCCTCAGTAGTGTGTCATCATCACAGACAGCCAGGCTCCTCAGATGTAAGTCCTCAAAACAGATAACACACACACCATGTACCCGTAACCTTCAAGGTCAAATTGTTGATTTTTACTGATTCTTTATAATGGCTTGGTATGATTGAAATCAGAATGTGAAACTTGAAGACAATGATCAGCACAATGAAGGGTTTCCCAGTACTGTACTTAGCCAATCCACTGTGTATTTTCGATACTTGAGATGCAGTACAATACATAATGCAATACATTACATGTCAATAAAACACAAGAAAAATGGTGAACATTCACTTTTTCAGTGTCATTGTTAGTGTCACAAATGCAGTTGTTCTGCAGTGCAAATGAAAGGGACAGATTTAACACCTCTCATTGTGTTTGTGGATGTTTATTGTATTACCAAAAATATTTCAACTTGGCTTCATACAACTTCGAAATCACTTTAGATTTAATGAGGGTTTTTAAGTCGTCGAGCTTGCTCGAGAGCCTTCTAGAAATCATGCAGATTTTGCCTCATTCAGCCAATCTCAATGGGCAAAATCGAAATAGTGCCAATTGGTTTTGGAGCATTTCTTAAGATTCAAGACTTTGGAACATTGAATTTAATTGATATTTGAAGGACAGAATAACAATTCCGTTGTTGATGTTGTTGTTTGTTATGATATCGTTACCAATAATTGAATAACGATCGTTTGGTAAGAGAAGTTCATTATTCGCGGATGGATTTACTACGAAACAGATTTTTGCTGCATGATATCATTAAATACTTACTAAATAACCAGCTCAAATTTTGTTTTCAATTATATCTAGTGTCTCATAGTTTCATCAAGAATCCTAATTTTAAATCAGCAGAAACAGATAATTACTATAGTGGTAAAATTAGGCAAAGTTTGCTTATTCCAAAAACACAAATACTATTTCCAGTTTTGTTTTCGGTAGTCCCAATCCTGATATTCTATTAAGCAAAACAAAAGTAGCTTGTGCATCATGAAGAAAATAACAGGCTGTTTCGCAAAGAAACCCAAGCTAGGTAGCATTCATTGGGAATTAAATCTTGTTAAGAATTCCTATAACCTTTCTACATATTACATTGAACTTTTGAATTGTGAGGCATTATTGAAAACAGAGATATAATTGTTACATCATACTTGAACAGAAGATATAACTTTTATGAACAAGTAGTCTCACTCTGAAAAAAGTGATATTCTTTTCAGCATTTTTTGTCTGCAATGTGAAGTTTATCTTTGTGAAGTAACTAGTCTTGAATGGATGCCATATAGGAAGAGGGGGTGGGGTGGGTGTATGTACTTGTTAGGATAAGCACCTTCATCCCAAGATCTCCCCTTCTTTATTTTCAAGTAAATAAACACATTTTGTTGACGTTTTACATATGATTTTAATGCTTTATGTTTGTACCGGAAAATAGGGAAATGCCTCCTGCGGCACTCAAACATTTCTTCTACTTTCTCTAATTTCACCTGCCTCTAAATTTATTTAGAACCCTGATGTATATGATATAGCACTCAATGCCTTTGTGGTCCCCTTCATGCCTTTGATTTTTTTTTTCTTTATTAAACATATGGTGACTGGATTTAGATACAAAACAGTACTGTATAGACGAGGACACATTGCCATAATATTGATCTGTGTATGCCATCATTGTTTTTGGTTTATCTATTCATCTATCTGCTCATAACTTTAACCTTTCATCCCTTGTCACAACTGTTGAACTACAAATGTACATGATAGAAACTTCATACTTGATGAAAGTAAGAATCGAAGAAATAAGACAAAGACCAGATCATTTGCCACTGATGGAATTAGCTATGTTTCTCAAAACATCTCAATCTTCAAAAAGTTTTATGCAAATCAGTCAGTCTCAAAAGGAGTCGTGAAAAGTTGCAACAAGACCGTACAGACTTTACAAATGGTGCAGAAAAAAGAAAAGGCTTTTTTTTTTCTTGCTCGTGTTCCCTTAAAGGTGTTTTACTATATAGTGCATGTGTATTGCCATGTGCTGACAGTCGTGTATTGACACCTGTCATTACTATAGTATATCAATAGTATATTACCATGTGTAATCACTGTGTTATTTCCTACAGCCAAAAGCCAAGAGGGTAGTGATGAAGATTCAGAATCATCGGAGGATGTAGACTACACACCCATAGAACCTGTGGATGACTGGAAAAAGGTCAGTATGAGTGCATGATGAAATGAATTCAAAATGTTATTAGACATAAATTATTTTAATCTTACATGTGTGATAATTTTCATTTATAGGATTTCCTGTGATGATTACATTTAACAATGCTGCATTTTACCTGTAGATTATTTGTTATTGTTGCAGACAATCCAGGTGGGGTCAGACTATCAGGCATCTGTTCCGGATGGTCTCTGTAAATATGGAGATGCCCCAGGTAAAGTGTCTGATGCAAATTCACCAAGAGAAAAAAAGAAATAAAATGAAGTGATGCATTGTTCAATTTACAAGTAAATATGAAGTCAATGAGTGTCTTGGAGTTGTCAAAAAAAATAAATTCCCATTTGAAAATTTTCTTAAAACAGTATGGATAAAAATGAGATTTTTATAAATCTTTAGTTTTGTATCATATTCATTGTGTTCTGACTGAAGAAAATATTCCTGCTTTGTAGCATATGAAAATGAAGATCGTTTGTTGTGGGATCCATCAAAAATTGAAGATTCTGCAGGTATTTTATCGGGCCAGAATAAAAATGTACTTTTGTTAGGGTAGGGGTGGGACGATACACAGACTTTGTGATATGTATCTTGATAACACAATAAATCATGATATTGTAACAAAATTAGTATTTATTTGTCATTTTGACAATGAATCAACTAAAAAATAAATAGTGAAAAAGCAAATTATGTTTGCTTTGAGATTCCTAAATCCATCATTTATTTGTACATGGTGAATTCTCCGTCTTAATATCAAACACAAATTGATAATTTCTACACTTATAGCTATTTTCCATGCTTGCACTAATGACAACAAAATATGAAGATTCTGATTGGATTTTCTACTGTTAATCCACCAATCATTATACGACGGGTACATACTTTCACTTACCAATTCCACATTTCTGAAAGGTTGTTTGTGTATCGTTTCAGGTAGATATATGATACCTGTATCATAAAGGGTATCTCACAAGAAATATTGGTATATCGTCTCACCTCTAGTTAAGGGTAACATGACAGAAATTTAGTAGGCACCATATCTGCATGTCACAAAATAAAAATGGAAAATGTCTCTTACAACTAAAAAGGTCAACCATTTTTCTATTTATATATATTTATTATTTGGGTTTTAAATGTACATCCTTGTTTTTCAGCAGTAGAGAAGTACTTGGAGGAAGTTAAGAATCAGATCATGCAGAACGGTACAGGAGCAAGTGCTCTACCAACTGGGGCCCACGTCAGAGATGACGAGCAGGTGAATACAAAAGGACAGAACCTCACTGTCCGTGGAAGTTAGGAAAAGGGGTTACAAATAGAAAATGTCCAACGATATTTGGACACAGGACAGAGAAATATTGTAAAATCATTTAACTTTCTTTGTGCCAATATTTCTGGATATTATAATCAAAGTACTTTTTAAGGATGTAATTGTATATTTTAAATGAAGTGGTCATTAAGATGTGATATTAAGGAAGGAAGTTTATTTGAACAGAGTTGTTTTTGTGTTGTAGGCACTACATGTGTCTTAGTTATTATTGGTATTTTCAATGTGTAGTTGTTCTTCTCTTGTAGGCACTGTACATGTTACTGCAGTGTGGACACAATATAGAGGAAGCACTGAGGAGGAGGAAGATGCAGGCCGTCCCACCCACAGGTAGGAGTCATGTTTATTTTGTGTCCTGGATGCTGTAAATATCCAGTTTATGGTTTTGACGTAATTATAGCCTGACTGAACCAAAGGCTTAAGTTAGCTAATATACCTAGGCTATATTTGGAGCAGTGTGCATTGTGTGTCATGATTCTGAAATGTGTCAAGTTGTCAAAATAGATTTAAAAATCACCTGTACATTGTGCAAGGGTTTGGACGTGTGAAATTAGGCAAACAAGAAAACAATTTAGAAAATACATTGTTCAAATTATTAGACATTTACTGAAAATAAATCTCTCAAATACTGGGACCTGTAAATTATCTCTCTCATTATAATGTCATGCTTCTGTTGTAATATGGCTTCATAATCTGCTATGACTTCTGTAAATGACACAAAATATGCAACTTTTTAGACTTTTGTCCAATTTTTCATATGCACCCTAACCTACGAGTCAGTTTTTGTACTCCCAAAAAAGAATTGAGGGGGGGGGGGTGTTAAATTGCAATCATTATGACCGATTTTATCAGGACATCTGAAACTAATAGGTGGGGGGTTTTTTCCTGAAAATTTGTACACTATTCACATATAAACATTTGTCCCAGGTATTTTCATTGTGATCGGATAATTTGTCTTCATTTTATGGATGTTATCATTTTATGGACTTTGTCATTTTGTTTTAGACTGTAAAATTGTGTTGTCTCATCGACACTATTGTATTTAAGAAGGAGTATTATGAAATCATTGTGTCTGTTTGTTTTTGGACACTGCTTTGTCTGGATATGGATTTTCCTGAAAATTTGTACTTTCTTTGTTAAACATGTACCCCCATACAATGAGTTTTATCAATCCGTCTGTCAGTCCTGTTCTTGACAGTGCAACTCCTCTGAAACCGCTCAGCAGAATTTCATTGAACTTTATAGAGGAATTGCTATGTAGACGTGCAATTTCGTAAGATTTTTTTTTCCTGGGAATGATGTCCTTCTGAATTTAGAAGTTGGTGTCCATCAATCCTGTTCTCATCAGTGCAACTCCTATGAAAACACTTAACAGAATTTCATGAAACTTTGTAGTTAGTAAGGACACAATGTAGATGTGCATATTTGCATGGAATTGATTTATGCCTCCATTTTAATTTGTGTTGAAAATGCAATGTTGTTTCGAATGTTATGTTTTGTTGAAAGGGGGAAACGGGTCTATTACTTTTGTTTTGCTATTTCGAGGAAATGTTTTGTTACAGAAAATTATTTCATATTTGCTGTTGTAGATCCCATGAGCTTGTGGTCAGAGGAAGAATGTCGAAACTTTGAGAATGGACTCCGAACATATGGAAAGGATTTCTACCTCATTCAGCAAAACAAGGTTAGTTTTGATATTTTCCTTTAAAAATGTTATCGTTTATCTGAAAATCACTGACATTAACACCATTTGAATACTGTAATATTGCTTTGTAGGTGAAGACCAGGTCAGTAGGAGAACTGGTTCAGTTTTATTATCTGTGGAAGAAAACGGAGAGACATGATGTGTTCGCCAACAAAAACAGAATAGAGAAACGGAAATATGTTTTGCACCCAGGGATAACGTAAGTGCCTAGTTATCCTTAAAGACAACAGTACATACATACAATTGTTTATTTGTCAAGAAAGAAAGTTGAGCAGCAATAATTTAAGAAACGTGAAGAGCCTGGATGGATGGCTGGTGGTTTTTTTATTTAAGAGGTTTAACCTGTAATTTCTTAGCTCAGAATGAAAAGTAAATAATTATGCCTATATATGACAAGAAGTAAGTGTTTTAATAGTACAGTAACATGTTTAATATTTTGGTACCGATTGAATTAGATCATTTAAATTGCTAGTTGAATTTCTATTTAACATTCAGTGTAGTATCAGTTGTACGCACAATTAAATGGTGTTGATTTTGTGGATGTAGTGTAATGAGGTATTTTGGATTGAAGGGATTATATGGAGCGATTCCTGGATGACCAGGAGAGTCCAGTACCTGCTCCAACCAGAGAGAGATCTGCAAGTCCTATCACTTCCCTAATCTATGGAGACCCCAAACGTAATCATCTCAGACCACCATCAGAGGGGGAAGGTGCGTCTTCAGTACGTATAGAGCCTCGGGTGCTGGACGTGTCCGGAGCATCCCCTACAGTTGTGACGGTCAGTCCGGACATGAAGCGGAAACAAACTGCCACAAGTTCATCCTCAGTTTCAGTGAATGGTGTATATGATACAGGGGAACCTGTTCCTAAAAAACTAAAAACTAATGGTGAGAGTTCTCACTACGAACTCCAAGAGTCCTACTCAGACAGGAGCGGACCAGACAATTGTGTGTCATCATCTCAATCATGCAGTACAGTGTCCAATACATGTGACTCAGATTTCTCCAATAGTGCTGTTACCTTTATATCAAATGACAACATCTCCTCATCTAAACATATATCATCTGGGTCTGTAGCATCATAGGACCTAGGGTCATCATTTGTTATGTCCTTGTAGTTCCCATTTATGATTTCCAGAGGGAATGTTCATCTCATTCTTGATAGGATACATGTATGAGCATTCATAAAATCATTTGGAAAAAAAATTCTATTTGTCTTATTTGCAATATTGTTAACTTGGATTATGAGAGAGATATGCTTGTTGAGTGTGAAGTATTTAGAACACTGTGGGCCAGTGATTAAATTAATGTGAAAGATCTCAACAAGAACTATTTTGTTTCACTTGTACACCTTGTTTTAATGCAATGTTTGTGAAACATCATTTACATGAATATCTCTTTAACACAACATAATGATGAAAAAAAAAAACTAGGGGTTTCACTACAGGGGCACAGATGCCATGTAAAAGTTTAACTGTCAATTCAATACTAAAACTGCAGTTACAAAAAGTTAATAAATTCAAGCAAACAATGAAATATAATGTGAGTATAGCAGTTTAACAGTCTGAATTGGCAGGAATAATTTGTATGAAAGTATACAAAACAGTTTGTGCTAGAGTTTAGGGCCCAGAAACACGTAATGAATATTTAGAATTGTCTCATTTCAGCAGTCAGAGTCTGTACTAGAGTTTTGATACAGCAGTAAAGCTTTAGAGCTTGTTCGGCCCGTTCATTTTACATTGGTAGTGATAAGCTTGATTGTGATAAACACTTAACTACACAGATCTTTTGTACATAGTCCCAGGACTGTAAATACATAGATTATTTTTTACTTGGGAGGGAATGTGCAGTGTGATGTTTTTAATTTTATAATGAATTTATTGAGAATGGTATACCCGCAAGCTGAATTGTTGCAATGTGTATATTCAAGTGTTTTAACTATAAAGGATATACGGTGCATTTAAGTCTTGAAAATGTCACTTTAATGGAGGGTAGACATGTATATTTTAATTTGTGTTGATTGCGACATTTTGTATGTCAGGTAATATATATATATTTTTTTTTCTTTTTTGGTTATATTCATTATGCTATTCATCATTGTAATCAACTCATTGTAATAATTCATGGTCCTCTGTGAGATTTTGTCATCCATGCATTATGAGGGACTTTGTTCTACTGCAGGGAAAACCACACATATACCGGTAACAGTACTATGAGAATTCCCAGTGATGGGGAGATAACTGCCTGTCCATAACATTGTAAATATTCACACCACATCAGCATTTATCTTCAACTCATATCCATAGTTTTATGACAGTGCTCTGAATGTTAGTTTAAGATTTGACAGGGAAAAAAAAGGGGGGGGGAGAGTGGGAATTACTTTGTAAATCCTTAAAGTGGTATTGTTATGCATCAATTCAGAATGTTTCATAGTTTATTGGTAACTATTATTTATTTCATGTAAATATGCATAGAATGAGTTTAATTCTATGTGAATAAAATTTTTACCAAATATTGTATACTAGACCTCTTTGTTTTTGATTTGTGAGAAATGATTTTCTGATGTTGGAGCTTAAAGGGGTAAGAAAGTAATAAAAGAAGTGCTATCCTTCATTCAGTTAATAGAAGTTAAATAACTTGTAAATTTACTCAACCAGAATTGAAACGATTGCCACTTATTTAATTCAAATTTGCTGATTGGATCCACCACCGATTCACTTAGTGAAATCTTGACTTGCCCCTTCTTTAAATAGACACAACCACTTAGAGGGTTTCACTGGTGGTCCTCTGAATAAATTTAGAACTGCTCTGAATTCAGTAACATTTCTGGCAATGGATTGGGATATAACTTGGTTGATTGCAACAGGTGGATAGGAAGCACGAGATGCGTGTTTTCATTTACGTTGGTTTGATCTCGGATGCACTTGCCTCATACTACAGGTCAATTCATTAATATAAAGCTTTTACAATTTTTAAAGTTGTGAACAAGAAAACTATATTTTGTCATATTAATGTTGTTAAAAAAATGTTATTTTTCATTAAAACGCGAGTGACCTTGTTAATCCAAAAACCATTCCAAATCAGGGTTTCTCTGAGGGGGAAATGTTTGCTGGACAAGTTGATTTTTCATAATATGATTCCAATCAACCTTGTTCAATGTCAAGGCTACTCTGTGCAACCTAGTTATATAAATCGAACAATAACTCTCAAAACCTGGGCTTGATGGAACATTTTATCACTTGAGATTTTACCAAGTGTATTGCATAAAATACAATATTTCGTGCAGTTACACTTCCAGAAATTATTGAGGCTTCGGTAAACTTTATATCACTGAAATACATTTAATTATTTGGCGGATGAGGCATCTCCAATGTTTTTTCCCTCAGAAGTCTCTACAAAATTTGAAGATGGATATTTCATTATAATTTGCAGTAGTGAAGAATGCACGTATGAATCTTGTTAATTATAGTATGTCTATTTTAATGGCATGGAATTCCGACAGAAATAAGAGGAGGGTAAATATAAATATCATTTTTGAAAATACAAGAGAGTATGAACTGACTCTTCAGGTCGGTACACATTGTATACGCCCGTCTTCAGATGAGACACATTATGGCACAGTGATCTCTAGGTCTGTTTCGGGGGTTTCCGTTTTTCCTATTTCTTTCACATATCAAGCTGAAACTTGCTATGTAGTTTCTTTATCGATCACATTGCAATTCTGATCCATTTTTAACTTCTCTTGGCAGAGTTTTGCCCCCATATTTTTTAAATTAATGCTATATGATAAGGGTACATTTGTCCTCCTACAATTTCTAAGTTATGACCTTATAGCGTGTTTGTATGGGTATTGAAGATTTGCATGTTCCAAGGATTTGATTTCCTTTAATTTTTGAGAAATTTACACGTTGTTAAACAGAAAAATGATTTGTTTGTCCAACTACCTTTCTTCTCAAACTATGTGTTTATTACAGATGATATACTCTATAATGCAGGAATTCATTTCTTATACATCTGTCTCTTTACAGGAAGAGGGGCCGAGTGGTTAGAGCATCGCGCTTAAAATCACAAGGCCTCTCACCTCTAGTCAGCGGGGGATCGAATCTCGCTCGCGCCGATATATGTGAGAAAGTTTGCCAGTTTACTTGCGGAAGGTACATTGTATCTGGTTTCTCTCCTCCACCAATAAAAACTAGACGCCACCAGATAACTGAAAAATTGTTGACTGAAGCAACAAACAATCAATTTACAGGATGTATTAAGATATAGCGATATCTGTCTGTGATTCCACTCAGTTGTTAAGATTTGACTTTTTATATTGCACTGCATGGCTGTGTGTGTGTTTTGCTTTTTTTTTTAAACATATATCAAACACGTGCATTATTCGTCTTACATGAATTAATTTCGCGTTGTTTTAATCTTCCAAATCACTGATTTTTTTAAAAATATAATTCTGGGGAACACACAATGTTCCAGTCAGAGAGTATTTAACTGTTTTAGTGGACTTTACATAAACACTTGCAAAACCATATTTTATTATTACATTAAAAATTCTAATTCCGCAAGATTTAAACTTAAGATTCATAGATTAAAAGTTGACCCACATATAACCTCACGAGTGTATTATGTACAGTCCAAGATGCTCTTACCATGAAGCGAAACTG
Source organism: Ostrea denselamellosa (assembly GCA_024699665.1). Lineage (NCBI taxonomy): Eukaryota > Metazoa > Mollusca > Bivalvia > Ostreida > Ostreidae > Ostrea > Ostrea denselamellosa. Next base: position 1,601,222 of record JAMZEH010000035.1, on the reverse strand, counting down.
CGCTTCAAGACGTATGGCAGCATAGAGCGCCACACTTCACACCGTCTTGTATTTTCAGAAATTCAATTTATTATTTTAAGTAATTTTGTTTGTTTATAGCCGCCTGAGCAATTTTTCAGCTATCCGGCGTTAAGTAATAATAGCTGTCATTTGGTCATGATTTACTATATCAATGACAGAAAAAAACAACGTTAACAAACTTCTGATATTTATATTTGTGTTAGGAAACTATTATCAGGCTTTTGATGAAGCAAAATTGCAGTATTGTCTTCCCATAGAAAAATAAATTTCTATATAATGTTACGTATTCAATAGAATTTCAGAAAATGTTTAAATTTAGTTTTAATTCTAATACGGTTATGGTTAAAATTACATACAGAACTATCATAATAGCACATTTTTACAACAAAATAAAATTTTCAGATTTAGATCTTATATTTTTAATCGTGTTTAAAAAGAGAAGCGAATTCCAATCTCATAAATACCATAAAGAATGCAAAATCGAGAGGATGGTATACTCGAACCCCCAGAGGTGAGAGTAGGTGCCTAGGAGGAGTAAGCATCCCCTGTTGACCAGTCAAGCCCGCCGTGTTTTGATCAGGTAAATGGAGTAATCCATTGTAAAGAACGAACTAACAATCTGTATGAAACAAATCAGCATTCGACCTGATGACTGGTTATATACTACTCAAAGTTTGATAAGGATCATATAGTTCTTACATTATAAAATCAATATATGAATTGATAAGACACGCAAATTTCATCATAGTGTTGGACTGACCCCTCTTGAGCCTCAAAACACAGGTTAGGTAGGGAAATGCATGCTGCAGTGATCATGAGTAGCACGTGAAGCATGGTACCCACATTATTCACATTTCTGAGTGCTTGTCGTTGATTTGAATTTGGCCATTGTCTTTACATCTGACCTCGTTTAAGTCACTGTTACTCTATGAACATGCCTCCACAACGTCAAAGACGTCGTTTGACTATTGAAGAATTGGCCAGATGCATAGGAATGCTCGAAAATGGTGCAAGACAACGTCACGTTGCAGAGCTATTGGGGTGTCAGTCAGAGCGTTGTTTGCAGAGCTTGGAACCGGTATCAAGCTCATGGTTCAGCTTCTCATCGACATGGAGGCGGCAGAGAAAGGTCCACCACGCAGCAAGATGACCGTTTTCTCTTGATTTCAGCACGACGTCATCGGTTTGCAACGGCGACTGCGCTTAGAAATGATCTTCTGAATGCAACTGGAGTTAACATTTCCACGCAAACTGTGCGTAATCGTCTTCATGAAGGTGGTCTTCGTTCCCGGAGAGCCTGTATTCGCATCCCTCTTACTCAGCGACACAGACAAGATCGTTTGAATTGGGCCAGGGCTCATGTGAATTGGAGGGTTGCTGATTGGGCCCCTGTACTTTTCACAGACGAGTCGAGGTTTTGTGTTGACTTCACAGATCGTCGTGCACGAGTGTGGAGAAGGGCAGGAGAACGATATCAGGACGCTAATGTTGCTGAACATGACAGATATGGTGGTGGGTTGTTGATGATTTGGGGAGGAATCAGTCGAGCTGGACAAACTGATCTCCATGTCCTAAGGCGAGGCACGATGACCGGAGTGCGCTACAGGGATGAAGTCCTGGGTGTGTACGTGAGACCATATGCTGGTGCTGTTGGTCCTGACTTCATCCTCATGGACGATAATGCACGTCCACATCGTGCTAGGGTGGTGGACGAGTACCTGGAACGTGAGACAATTGTTCGTATGGACTGGCCAGCTCGTTCTCCAGACCTCAACCCTGTCGAGCATGTCTGGAATATGCTTCAGGTAGCGATTTCACGTCGTCCTGTACAACCAGCCACCCTCCAGGAACTTGAAAATGTTCTGATCCAAGAATGGAACAATATCTCTCTTGCGTCCATTCAAAACCTCGTTGGAAGCATGGGACGACGTTGCCAAGCTGTCATTGGAGCTAACGGAGGCCATACCCGCTATTGACACTTGTTTGTGCAGTGTGAAATGGATGTGCAGAGTTTAAACAATTCCGTGATCATGAAATTACCATGCTTTTCAGGGTACTCTCCCTTTACCTTAGGAGTATGCGATGAAATGTCATGTTTGCCAAATTTTTCTGTCACAATTTCTTGAAGTAAACATTTCTGAACATAAATCACTCTGTGTTGGTTGTCATTCACCTTTGTTGAAAGTTTTACAAGTGCTGAAAAATATGATCCTTATCAAACTTTGAGTAGTATATATTATAACGATCAACGAATTTGTGAAATGCTGACTTAAACTGGATTGTAGAAAGACTTGGAACTGCCAGTAGCCTGCCTCGATTTAAAAAGTGATCATATGTAGAGAGTCCATGTGGGGAAATAAGATGTTACTTATTATTAATAACGTGTATAAAAATTCTGAATGAAAGATTATTATACGCCTGTCTTTAGGCGGGACGTATTATTTATGGTATGGAGATATTGTCCGTCCGTCTGTCCCGCATTGTTTATGTTTTTTGGTAGTTTTTTTGTTTGTTTTGTTTTTTGTTTTTTGTTTGTTTGTTTTTTTGTTTTGTTTTTTGCTCATAACTTGAATACTATGGGACATAGAGTTATCAAACTTTTTTAGCTGATACATCTTCAATAGAGGGTTGGTCACACTTTAAAGTTAGGTCATTGTCTTAGAAATGTAAGTGTTGAATTGCCATGTTAACATCAGGTGTTGAAATGCTATGGTAACACCAAGTGCTGAAATGCTTTGGTAACACCAAGTGTTGAAATGCTTTGGTAACACCAAGTGTTGAAATGCTTTGGTAACACCAAGTGTTGAAATGCTTTGGTAACACCAAGTGTTGAAATGTCATGGTAACACCAAGTGTTGAAATGTCATGGTAACACCAAGTGTTGAAATGCTTTGGTAACACCAAGTGTTGAAATGTCATGGTAACACAAAGTGTTGAAATGCTTTGGTAACACCAAGTGTTGAAATGCTTTGGTAACACCAAGTGTTGAAATGTCATGGTAACACCAAGTGTTGAAATGCTTTGGTAACACCAAGTGTTGAAATGTTTTGGTAACACCAAGTGTTAAAATGCTTTGGCAACACCAAGTGTTGACATGTCATGTTAACATCAAGTGTTGAAAAGTCATGGTAACACCAAGTGTTGAAATGCTATGGTAACACCAAGGGTTGAAATGTCATGTTAACGTCAAGTGTTGAAATGTCACGGTAACGTCAAGTGCTGAAATGTCATGTTAACGTCAAGTGCTGAAAAGTAATGTTAACGTCAAGTGTTGAAATGTCATGGTAACGTCAAGTGTTGAATTGTCATGTTAACGTCAAGTGTTGAAAAGTCATGGTAACACCAAGTGTTGAAATGCTATGGTAACACCAAGTGTTGAAAAGTCATGGTAACGTCAAGTGTTGAAATGTCATGATAAAAGTCAAATGTTGAAATGTGATAGAGACAAAGTTTTGAAATGTTATAGAAACATTAAAAGTTGAAATATCATGAAAACAGTAAATGTTAAATATCACGTCAAGTGTTGGAATTTCAACGAAATGTCTAAGCAATAAATTGTTATTTTGACTTCGGATTACTCCGGTTACCTGATCAAGATACAGGGTTCACACTCAACAGGGGATGCTTACTTCACTTAGGCACCTGATGCTACCTCTGGTTGTCCAGGGGCAGGTGTTTGCCCTACTCCTAATTCTTTATTCTTTATAGGAGTTATAAGATTGATTAATATTATCTTCACCGTTTCATATAGGTTTTCATGGCTATTGCTTCTATAAAGAAATAACATACATTAAAACAGCGCAGTTTTATCGTTAATAAAAGATAGGGCCACGCAGATATTGAGTGGTTTGGTTTTCTTGACATCTAATGTGCGTACAGTGGTGGATCCAGAATGTCCTAGTTTCGAACGGGGTTGGGGCTGTTTTAAATCTTCTAGTGGGGCCAGGTCGAAGCCTCCTGTAGCTACAGAGTTCTGAAACAAAATATTTTTGTGCTTTTTGGATATATATATTTCTATAACAAAAAAAGTAACAAGACGAAAGGGGGAGAACCCTAATACATGTGTGGACCTGTGTCACCGTCATATATTTATTGACACTATCTATTGGACAGCACCATCCGTAGAGGTAGACATCTCCAATAAAAGCACACAAAGTATATTTCTTCAGATGTAGACATCTCAGATAAAAGCACACAAAGTCTATCTCTTCAGATGTAGACATCTCCAATAAAAGCACACAAAGTATATTTCTTCAGATGTAGACATCTCAGATAAAAGCACACAAAGTATATCTCTTCAGATGTAGACAACTGAGATAAAGCACACAAAGTATATATCTTCATATGTAGACATCTCAGATAAAAGCACACAAAGTATATCTCTTTAGATATAGACATCTCAAATAAAAGCACACAAAGTATATCTCTTAAGGTGAAGACATCTCAGATAAAAGCACACAAAGTATATCTCTTCAGATGTAGACAACTGAGATAAAGCACACAAAGTATATATCTTCATATGTAGACATCTCACATAAAAGCACACAAAGTATATCTCTTTAGATATAGACATCTCAAATAAAAGCACACAAAGTATATCTCTTCAGATGTAGACATCTCACATAAAAGCACACAAAGTATATCTCTTCAGATGTAGACATCTCAGATAAAAGCACACAAAGTATATCTCTTCAGATGTAGACATCTCAAATAAAAGCACACAAAGTATATCTCTTCAGATGTAGACATCTCACATAAAAGCACACAAAGTATATCTCTTCAGATGTAGACATCTCACATAAAAGCACACAAAGTATATCTCTTCAGATGTAGACATCTCAGATAAAAGCACACAAAGTTTATGTCTTCAGATGTAAACATCTCACATAAAAGCACACAAAGTCTATCTCTTCAGATGTAGACATCTCACATAAAAGCACACAAAGTATATCTCTTCAGATGTAGACATCTCAGATAAAAGCACACAAAGTCTATCTCTTCAGATGTAGACATCTCACATAAAAGCACACAAAGTCTATCTCTTCAGATGTAGACATCTCACATAAAAGCACACAAAGTCTTTCTCTTCTGATGTAGACATCTCAGATAAAAGCACACAAAGTCTATCTCTTCAGATGTAGACATCTCAGATAAAAGCACACAAAGTCTATCTCTTCAGATGTAGACATCTCACATAAAAGCACACAAAGTCTATCTCTTCAGATGTAGACATCTCACATAAAAGCACACAAAGTATATCTCTTCAGATATAGACATCTCAGATAAAAGCACACAAAGTATATCTCTTCAGATGTAGACATCTCACATAAAAGCACACAAAGTCTATCTCTTCAGATGTAGACATCTCACATAAAAGCACACAAAGTCTATCTCTTCAGATGTAGACATCTCAGATAAAAGCACACAAAGTCTATCTCTTCAGATGTAGACATCTCAGATAAAAGCACACAAAGTATATCTCTTCAGATGTAGGTGCATTAAACAGATGTAGATGTAATTTTTGCTGATCCCTCTCTCACACTTATATACTCATACAGTTTGCTGGTAATTGCTCACTATACCAACTAACAAAACAAAATAATATTGTTGAAAAAAGCAAGATTATGATTTTTATTTGTTGTCGAAAAGTCTTTTCCATGTATGCCAGGTATTGCCAAACTTCAGCATTTCCAAATTCTGGTATGCAGTACATTTTGCAACCTGATATTTGTTGTGTAGGTAGAATAATTCCAACAGTCATGACTTTCAAACAAGAAAAATACTGTTTTGTATAAAGAATAAAGAAGTTAACAATTTGTTGCCGTTAGATGTTAGAAGTTCACGTGATAAGATATTGATTACAATAAATCCTATTCTTTTGGAAACTGTTTAATTATTGTGCGTGCTTAGACTGCCTCATAAAATAGATACTTTGTCACAGCCAATGAAAACATGTTGAATTATTTCTAATTCATCATTATGACAGACACAACAATCAGTTGATACAACATGACGTTTTTAAGATAACAATTGACAGGTAGAATCCTATGAAGTAATCTGTATTGTAACCACTGGATTGCAGAGTCCTCCGTAGTCTTAAAACATACAGTAAAAACATCATTAACACGTATTTCTACACTATAGGATTCCAGCCCTAAAATCCATTCATAAACAGAAGGAGGAATGACATGGCTTACAATTGACTGTTTGTAGACAGATTTAACACATTTACTTTGTAAAATCAAAGGTTTATAGGAATGTATATAAAATATAAGGTGTATGTGATCTGTTAATTAAACTTCTGTTTTCAATTTATTTCAGATAAGTTGATACTGCACTCAATACACTGTTATATTGTAATGTGCAAACCTGGATATCAATTTTTTTGTTGAAAAATGTTGTGTGATAAAAGATTTCTTCTGTCATCAAGAAAGTCATTAATGGGTTTCACAACTTTTTTGTACCAGCTTTTGATAAACAGTGATTTCATACCTACTCTAATATTTGTATTATACCACACAGGAATGCCAGAATAGTTTTCTTTATAGAAATTTTTGTCGTAAGATTTCATTGCATGAAACAAAGATCTAAAAATATCTTGCCGGAATTTTTTTTTGTTTTGAATAACACATTCAGAGATAAATGCATCCCCAAAATCAATTCGTTTGTAGACAAAGTCTTTATTATTAATTGCTTTAAAAATATCTACCCAGGATTTCTTATCCACTAATAACCTTTTCAACCATGAACATTTTAAAGACACAATAAAGTTGTTAACATCCACCATTTTTAGACATCTATGTTGGTGATCTTGAGTTACAATTGAGTGTATTCCGGCAAGATCTTTGTTTCATGCAATGAAATCTTACGACAAAAATTTCTATAAAGAAAACTATTCTGGCATTCCTGTGTGGTATAATACAAATTTTGTCACATTTCCCATTCCAAATAAATTCAAAAATATCTTTACTTAAAGATGTAATTATTCACTGTTTTTTGGTGTCGGAAGTGATTGAAATAAATGGTTTTATTTTTGGAATAATTAATGTTCTAACCGCTGTACCTCGACCAGTCGGTGTCCTTTGTGCAGACATTCTTGGAATATTGGCCAAACATAATAAGGATATAAAGGGTATTATGTCTGCACAAAGGAGGAACAAATACGGTGTCACAGGATCGCCCTGTCGACGACCTCTCTCAATATTGAATTGATCAGATAAATGCCCACACTGTAACACCGCAGCTTTAAAATTTGTATCAAGAATATTAACCCATTCAATAATGTATTCACCAAAACCAACATATTTTAATATCTTATATATACATCACCATGAAATGGAGCCAAAAAACCATTTCAAAATCGATTAATTCCTGGTATATTCTAACATTCTGTATAATGCATTAGATCACATATACAACTGGTATTTTCTCCAATTTATCTTCCCTTTATAAATCCAGACTGATTGTCAGATATGAGATGATCTAAATTAGATTTGATTCTGCTACTAAGACAACCCGAAATAAGTTTATACAAAACATTTGACAAAGTAATAGGTCGCCATTTTTTTTTTATAGATATTGTCTAAGTTTTCCACCTGTAGGCAAACCTCTAGTTTTTCAATGGTTTTATTCAAATAATTGCGTTTCTCCAGATTGCAGAAATACTTTGTGGGTTTTTCCCTTCCTTGATCCATCTAGCTCTGGACCTTACAACATGGCCTTCCAAGTTTTCTTTTTTCAAGTTTTCTAAAATTAACTTCTTTTAATCATTTTTGATGCAAGTCTATTTTTCCCCTCAGTTTCTAAGTAGCCTATTTCTTTAATCAGCGACATTTTATGCTTTTCTCGTTGATTTTTGTTTTCTTAAAAGAAGAATATGAAGTAGTAACACCCCTTATTTCCATGAGTAAAACCTCCAATAAAACACCATCCTCAATATATCTATGTATCATCAATACATCCAGATTACGGTGATGCATTGCTTTATGGTGCTCATTCTCAACACACCATCAAACTCCAGAGAGCACAAAACACAGCTGCAAGATTAATAACACGCTCAAAAAAATCTGACCATATTACTCCTGTTTTAAAGGATCTTCACTGGCTCCCAGTTGGATACAGAATTCAATATAAGATCCTTCTTCATACCTTCAGCTCTCTCAACAACCTATCTCCAGTTTACATAAAGGACATCCTAAAAGTTTACCATCCCACACGATCATTGAGATCCGAATCTCTGCATCTTCTCCAGGTACCTCGGACACGTACAAAAACATATGGGGATCGACGCTTGGATAAGGCCGCATCGAGTCTGTGGAACCCTTTGCCTTTTAAACTCAGACAGTGTACTTCACTGTCAAGTTTTAAAGTTAATCTCAAAACGTATGTCTTTAGATTAGCTTTTTATTTGTGATTGTTTTACTCAAATGAAAAAAAAACCCTGTAGTTTAATATTATGATCATATCCTTTATATGTATTTAATTATTCCTAAGGGTCGTTTTAAATTGTTTTATATAGTATTATGTATGGTAATCACTTCATTACATAAGGCGCTAAATTTTACTCTATTCACATGTATAACGTATGTTCACATATATTTTATTACATTATCTGTAAAGCGCTTTAGAAGACGCAGGTCAATAGAGCGCTATATAAATCTATTGAATTACAATTACAATAGTGTTTTCAGTGTCACTTTTAACATACTGTCTATAAACATCACGAATAGTTTCTCTGACTTTCTGTACATACTCTAGACCATTGTTGATTTCCAAAGCCCACGTCCCCTTCTAAAGAGTTAAATTTTAATTCTACAACAACTATGGAGTGGTCTGATCTATAACCAGGTTTGATTGAGTATGTTTCCACAGAACTGGACAAAGTTTCAGGTATTAAAATGTAATCTAGACGACCCCGTTTCAAGGACGTCTTTTTATGCCATGTATAAACCTTTCTATCAGGATTCAAAACTCTGAAATAATCTACAAGTTGTAGGTCATCCATAACTTCTCGTAATTTCTCCCGTGCTGTGGGGTTGTTTATTGAATTATGATTACTTGTATTAATATCTGGGTTTAGTGCAAGATTGAAATCTCCTGAAAGTATATAATATTCACTATCCAGTTCTAAAAATACGTCACGAACACACTCATAAAACCCGGGGTTATCAATGTTTGGACCATAAATTTTCTCTTTGTCCTTCTTTTTTTTTTTTTTTTTTTTTTTTTTTTTTTTTTTTTCCTTGGTGCACCTTGTATTCAAAAGTATAATTTAATTGATTGTTTAAATATTTTTTTTTCCGCCACACTCAACAATTTTTCAGTTATCTGGCGGCGTCCAGTTTTTATTGGTGGAGGAGAGAACCCAGATTCAATGTACCCGGGAAGAGACCATCGAATATTATTTTAAAAAAGGACACCCCTCTTGCATTTGATTTATATGAATGGTACAAACATTTGTAGTCAGTAGTCAATAATAATAATGTCCTTTATTTTATCAGAGTAGCACAATTAGTTTATAAACTAGTTTACATTGTGGTCCTGAAAACATATATACAGACAGCAATATTTACAGAAACAATATAAATACATGTAAGTTTGTGAGGGTTTGTTAAATACATACGCTATCTCCATAAATAAAACTGAGAATAAAAACAAACTGTTTTTACTTTACAAGGTAAAGAAAAAAGTCTAAGAAATCTGAGAAAGTAAACAAACACATATGTAAATTCTGTTCTTGTACTTAAATTTCCAGGGTGAAAAAAAATTGTAAGATAAGCTGTTTCAAAAGTTTCCACCGTTGGGTACCATTGTAAAAAAAATCTGGAATATTATTCCATAACTGTGATCTGTAGACTGTAAAAGATTGTTTAAAATATTGTGTCAAAATTAATTTAAGAAATTAATTTCAAGTCGCTTACAATCCCCGTAGTATTGATTTTAATTACCAAAATTAAGAGCCCCATAAAAGGATGATTACCACAGATCCAATCAATTTCATTAAAACGTAAGGGTGAGGCTGATCTCTCTCTCTCTCTCTCTCTCTCTCTCTCTCTCTCTCTCTCTCTCTCTCTCTCTCTCTCTCTCTCTCTCCTGTCAAGTACATTCAACCTGTATTACACAGCAGCAAAGTATATAAACAAGATATACAATATTCACGTTTAAAGAGTAGTGAAAGATTCCAATTTTCTTTAGAATCTATAAGATTTTTGAAAGTTGATAAAACTTCACAATTACAATCCGGCTAAATTAAGTGCCCGTGTATTTCTGTAACAATCCACTGTCTACAGACTACTTCGTTACAAAGTATATCCACTATAGGTTTCACGTTTCATAAAAAGTTGAATAAACCAAAGAAACATTTTGATCATAAGCAAAAACTGAACAAAAAGAAAATGGCTAAGTTGAACATTCTTAAAATTACAGTAAAAATTTGTCAACCTTCACCATAATAAGAGGCGCATATCTTTAATATGTATATAAACACTTTACAAAGTTTGAATAATATTGATGGGAAACGTTTAGAACTACAGAGTACACAAAATATGCACCGTCAATAGCATAAATTGCAAAAGGAAGGCGAAGTCGAACATGGTAAAATCGCAATAAAATTTGTCAAATTTGCTCATAAATTGAGAGCACATCTTCAATATGTACATGTATACAAATATTGTGCAAACTTTGAATAATATTGGTTAGACAAGTTTTAAGTCACAGATTACACAAATCATGCGCTCATAGGCGTAACGGACGGACGGACGGACGGGCGGTGTGGAGCGGCTACAAGATCTATCGCTGCCTGTGACGTTGGTAAAAAAAAGATCATATTTTTGATGGGGGCGTGGACCCGCCACTGATATATATGTATGTATTAAAAAATAATACTGGGTGGAGTTTTTTCCAGCATTTAAAAGATTTGTCACAATATACATTTTGATTTGATGATAGTTGAAATGTGAATAGATGGATTTATCTATTCGGAATTAATGGCTGAATCAATATGATAAAACGGATTTATATAAGAGATATGTACGGGTGTTATCAGATGGTGTTTCTTTATCAATATACTAATATACAGTGCCAGGTCACCAACGGTGTTTAACTTTAAACAAACAGAAAATTAAGAATTCTCGTAAGCTTTCTAAATATTGGGATGTTTCAGAGAGAATGAAGTGCCTGTTGATTTTCGTCCTTTGGGGAGTTTTTAAGGTATCTTATGATGATTTACTATACTAAACGTAAAATCTATATCTTGTAGCTATATAAGCTCTTTGCCGAATGATGTAAATATTACTCATCATATAGTCAATTTTCAAGTCATATCCTGTATTGGTGTAGGGGATTAAATTGTAGATGTAGCTCATGGAGACCCCGGCACCTCCTGCCTAGAACTTAGATTTTTAATCTTAAACTGATTTTGCTACCTGTCTTCAGTTTCCTTCTTCCAGTTGTATTTAGTGCTGTGTATTATATCCCTTAGTACCTCTGAATGTTTCTGTATGTATACATGTTTTATATAGTCCCTATTTACGTAGGCATGTTTTACGTTTCTAAACTGTGTTAGTACTGAGTATTTTCCTCTTTTAATTTTGTACTTATACGTGTTTTGTTTGTGTGGTCCCTACATGTTTTGCATGACTTGTGACGTCAATATGTGTGAGTATTTTTGTTTATTTAATAATTTTCTGTTTTTATGACCGTGCATAATAATAATAATAATAATAATAATAACCTTTATTTACCCAGAATAACACAATTAGCATACAACTAGTTTCATTGTGGTCCTGCATGCATATATATCATTTGTGCAATGTGTTTGTGCTATACAGTCGGTTAAAGAGCGTTTTAGCTCATGTTACTTGTTCGCTGTAAATAGCTCCGACTGCAAATAAAAATTACATAGTTACTTACTATAAGCTTTGTGTATCTCGAATTACCCATGTTAGCCATGAAGGTAAATTTCAGCACAATATTTCACATAAATCATCTTTGTTGCATTACACTTAGAGTAGGGTTTGAAACCACTGACTCTAATTCTCGTATATTATTTCTTAAAATAATTTGTAACATTTAAGCGGGGGTATCAGTGATCAAGGCATTAAAAACTACCATCGGATAGTAATGAAGCTGGCCATTAATTATAGGTCATGTCTCAAACCCTACTACTCACACACAGTCCTTCAGGTAAAGCCGTCCCGTGTCAAAGTAGGCACACATATGCCTAGCTTTTTCATTGGCAGGCCTGCATCTCAATAGTTGAATATTGCACAATGAAAATAGTCTTATATTGACGTTAGACAAACAACAAACAAACAAACAAAAATATTATGTGGATGTGAAGATAACTTGAGTTGATAATGATGAGGAAATTTACACTTACGTACAATCAGATAAAAACAACAAACAGTATGGGGGTCACTTAAATGTTAACCCACTTAATGATACCTATAAATGACACATTAGTGTTGCAACATTCAACTTCTAAATATCCACTTTCTTTATAACACACGTTTTGACACACACACATACACACACACACACACAGAGAGAGAGAGAGAGAGAGAGAGAGAGAGAGAGAGCAATCATTATCAAAATTGAAAGCATTCAAAATAGTTCATTTTGAAATGGTCGTTTATCTCCATATCAATTGTTTCGAGTTTCTTCCATTTTTCAGAACACTACAGGAGAATATTCCGTTGATGTGAGCCTGGTCCGCTACCATAGGCAACCGGAAAGGTGTTGTGACAGTGTTGTCATCTGTAATGAGTGTGACGTCTATATGAAAGTGTGTCTCTACCCTAGCGGAATCTCCAGGTAAACTGCATACGTGTATCTTCTCAAACGCAGCCATTACAATTGTCATCTGTTTGCATATCTACAGTAAAAAACACATTTCAACAAACACGCTTATAACGAATCCACGCTTATTATGAAGTGATTTACTCCCTAATAAGGAAAATAATGAAAACTGTGTTGAATATAACGCAGATTTGTTATAATGAACTGTTTTTCACTGGACCTGGTTGTTCGCTATAACCATGCTTTACTGTATGTGCTTTGAAATTAGTCAGCCATGTTTGGGAGGAAACAAGAACTACCGAGTGGATAACACCCATGGCTTCCTGTTCAAAGACCAATCAAAAGTCAGACATCATTCACATTATAAATGGAACAACATTAGAGAAAGCAAGGTCAGACTAATATCAGGATTAACAATGTTACTCTGAAATTAATTTTCATCAGTAGAAATGCAGTGAATCGCGTCCATGGGACACATGTACGAAACGATAAATCGTAAATTTTACTTACTAGTCTTACCTCGAAAACTTTTTGAAGCGATCTGACTTGGATTTCTGGAAGAAATCTCAAAATTAAGTTTGAGCAGTAAAAATTTGAGTTAAATCTCAGACTAAAGTCCAAGATTCGATTTAAGTTTTTTTTTCCTCGAGAATTGACTAAATCCTTCTTATTGCTTAGTAAATTTTCGGTATTATTAATTTGGATATAAATTTAATTGCTATACGATGTTGATATAAATTTAATTGTTATACGAAGTTGATATAAATTTAATTGTTATATGAAGTTAAGTTTTTGAGCTCTTCACTCTTCATTTTAGATCAATGTAACAGTAGAGATTGTGATTTATGATTACGAATCCCTCATGTCTGACACGACTCTCGGAATCCTCCCTTACAACTATGTGGGTCCACTGGTTCACAACAAGTCCATCACCACCTCACCGGGACCAAAACAGATCGAGTGAGTTAACCAAGTTCTGGGGTGTGTCCTTCTCACCTGAACTACCGGAGCATTTAAAATCCTTCCATATCCAAGATTCCTTAACAAAACCGTATAACGTTAGCTCTTATTTGAATACAATATTGTTAGAATTACTGTACGGAAAAAGTAAATGAACATCGAAAGCCTTGAAATTTTACCTTTCTACACAATTTGATAATTTTTGAAATAACTCACTTATGAACACATTCCAGGGTCCGTGGAGATCCGGATTGTTAGAATAGATCCTCAGTACCCCTTGCTTGTCGTAAGAGGCGACTAAATGGGGTGGTCCTTCGAATGAGACCCCCAAAACTGAGGCCCCGTGTCACAGTATGTGTAGCATGATAAAGAACTCTCCCTGCTCAAAGGTCATATATAGTCCTAAATTTTGCAGCCCTTCACCGGCAATGGTTACGTCTCCATATGAGTGCGGAAGGTCGAACGGTCTCTTCCCGGGTACATTTTATCTGGATTCTCTCGGCGAAGGAGCAATCACTACCTATTTTTACGTCTTAGGTTTAACGCGGTCATGGCACGAGCGGGACTCGGACCTTCGAAACTGGGAGGTCGTGAGTTCGAGTTCCACATGGCCTTGTCAAACCCAAGACGTAAAAATAGGTAGCGATTGCTCTCTCGCCAAACGCTTGGCATTCAGAAATGAGAATCACGGGTCTTTCGGATATGACCTTAAAAACGGAGGTCCCGTGTAGCGGTTGGCGTTGGCACGTTAAAAAACCCTCACTGCTACGGCTCTTAGTGCTAGCATAGGTCTAAATTTGTGGTATTTCACCTACAGCTGGTGACGTCTCCATATGAGTGAAAAATTCTCGACGGGACATAAAACAAACAAATCCACCAATAAAATCTGGACGCCACCAGATAACTGAAAGAATTGTTGAGTGTGGCAGAAAACAATAAACAATCAATCCATATGAGTGAAACATTTTCGAGCGGGACGTTAAACAATATATAATCAATCAATCATTCGAACTTCATCCTTACTTTTCAGCATAATTTGTTAGACATTGATTATCCTTTATAATAACACAGTTGTGTCCATTGGTTGAATCTGTTCACTTGCAGAATGTCTCCCGCTGTATCTCATGTAAGAATGCAGTTTCAAAATCTTCATTCTAATTAGGGATGTTAAACCTGTTTGGATACATTTAGTATGAATTTCATTTCAGGGTGGAATTTCTTTTGAGTATTTCATGTAGTCCACATTATTATGGACCAACATGCTCCAAATCCTGCGTACCGAAAGGTAATATGACATGCGATATGAACGGAGATTTAAGATGCCGGCAAAATCATTGCGGAGCTGACTGCTGTCTGGATTGTGTAGCGGCAAGTAACTATGAATGCAGTACCAACGGCACAAAGATATGTAAGGCATCCTTCTATGGACGAGATTGTTCCATAAACTGCACCGCACGAGGGAATCTAACATGTGACTCTACAGGGCAGTTGGTTTGCCGTCCAAATCACTGTGGTCCTGATTGTTGTAAACACTGCAAAGCACAAGGCAACCACATCTGTAACAGCAACGGGTCCCTGACATGTAGACAGAAGTACTACGGGGATTCTTGTGCGAAGAAATGTGTTCCCAATGTCAATCAGTTTTGTGACAGTTCTGGGAATCTTCACTGTAAGTCAACATTTTATGGCCCGCGGTGTTCATCTAAATGCATTAAAACTGGAAATCTCACGTGCGACAATGATGGTCATCTCGTCTGCAAACCATCCCATTGCGGAGAAGACTGTTGTGGTAAGTGCATTGCGAGAGGAAATCATATTTGTGAATCAAATGGTACTACTGTATGCAAGCCTTTGTATTACGGACGGAATTGTTCAGTGCTATGTGTGCCCAACATTAACCAAATCTGTGACGTGAATGGTAATTTGGCTTGTAAGACCAATCATTATGGCCTCAACTGTTCTATATTTTGTCTTCCACGTGACCACGTTATTTGTGGCGAGAACGGAAGTCATGCATGTCAGCCGGACTACTGCGGTGAGGACTGTTGTGGACAGTGTATCGCGGGCGGGAATTTTATATGCAGTAACGGGACAAAAATATGCAAAAAGAATTATTACGGAAACAATTGCAGTGTTAAATGCATTCCAAACCAAAACCAACTTTGTGATAACAATGGTACTTTAAAATGTAGACCTTTCTTTTACGGTACAACGTGTTCTATTCACTGCACATCGCAAGGGAATTTAGTTTGTAATTTGAATGGTCAACACGTTTGCAAGACGAATCACTGTGATGCCGATTGTTGTAAAACTTGTATTGCACGTGGAAATCAGGTCTGTAACAGCACAGGCTCCTTAGTGTGTAAGCAAACATATTATGGAATAAACTGTTCTAAACATTGCATTCCACATGGAAATCAAATATGCGACCAGTCGGGAAATTTGAAATGTAAGGAAACGTTTTACGGATCTAATTGTTCCACTAAATGTGTCGCCGTAGGAAACCTCTCGTGTAGTTCGAATGGTATACTTGTTTGCAATCAGAATCATTGTGACTCTGATTGCTGCGGTCAGTGTATCGCATCCGGGAATCAGATTTGTACAGCAAACAATACTCTTACTTGCAAGCCCGAATATTACGGAAAAAACTGTACAACCCGATGTGTTGAAGGTAACACGACTACTTGTGACTCCAATGGACATGTTACCTGTAGAGGGAATTATTTTGGACCACAATGTGCAGTATTTTGTATTCCACATGATAATCTTATATGTGACAGTAAGGGTGGTCCTATCTGTAAACCGGGTTACTGCGGGTTGGATTGCTGTGGAATTTGTGTGGCTTCCGGTAACAAGGTCTGCTCAAGCAACCAGACCCTTGTATGTAAAGAACATTACTACGGGCATAATTGTATGGAATTCTGTTTATCAAAAGGAAATAAAGTTTGCGACACACAAGGCAATCTTGTGTGTAAAACAAACTTCTATGGAATAAATTGTGATATTCTCTGTGTACCGAACGGAAATTTAACGTGTGATGTAAACGGGAATATCCAATGTAAAACCCATCACTGTGGGTCGGACTGCTGTGGAGACTGCATTTCCGGTATTCACAGTGAATGTGTTAGAAATGGTACGAAAATTTGTAAGGAAAATTATTATGGGTCCAGTTGTTCCATTTACTGTAAAGCCGATCATCACCAACGCTGTGACACTAAAGGTGAAATAACATGTACAGACAATTATTATGGAAAACTATGTCAAACGTACTGCATTCCCAAATACAAGAATCAAATTTGCAATTCTCAGGGCAAGTTGGAATGTGATTCATCCTATTATGGGGATGATTGTAGCATATTGTGTACTCCTACTAAGTTTTTTGTGTGTGATAATCTGGGCAAACACCGGTGCAAAGATGCATACTGTGGGTCAATCTGTTGTAAGAACTGTATCGCAACAAACACAACGACCTGTGATTCAGAAGGGAAAACCAGGTGCAAGGAGACCTATTACGGATCCAACTGTACCACTTACTGCAACCCGACGAGTAATTACCAGTGTGGAAAAAATGGGGAAAAGTTATGCAATAAAGGTAGAATATTTCATCGCAAGTATTCTACACATTTGCATGTAGGTAGTAGAAATTTGCCATAAATGATTTTCTTTTGAAGGGTATACAGGAAAGAATTGTGAAGATGCAGATACTACTTCTACGTTTATGATATCGAGTACATCTCCAGTTCACTCCGTTACATCTCGGAAGACCACACAGATAGGGACGACAGAGCCTTATTCTAAAACAACAACTGTAATATTACCAGCCTCCAGTTCAACTGCACCATCAATCACCACCACAACCACCGCAGCACTAAAATCCTCAACAGTGCTAACAACATCTGCACCAGTAAAAACAATCACGACTACACCGTTAAATGCGTCCTCCACCATTACACCAAGCCAACAAATATCTCCCCTTCATACATCAGGAATGATGTCTCAACCGACGATAAAAGGGGTAGGAAGATCGACTACCTTCTCTTCAACACCACCTCCAAATACCCAGCGTACCTCAACCATAGGTGTACTCTCCGCTCCTCGTCAACAAGCAGTGAACAAAGTAAGCAAATCCTGATGGATTGGTCAGTTTTGGTGTCAAAGATTGGTACAGTTCTTTCACTCACATCACACATTTTTGTCTTCTCTGTCCGATTTTGAATCCAGGATAGAATAGTTTCTCGGTATCATTGCTTGTCGTAAGATGCGACTAAATGGGGCGGTTCTTCGGATGAGACTACAAAAATTCGAGACCCCGTTTCACAGCAAGTGTGACACGATAAAGATTTCTCCCTGTTCAAAAGCCGTAAGCGTCGAGCATAGGTCTAAATTTTGCAGCCCTTCACCGGCAGTGATGACGTCTTCATATGGATGAAATATTCTCGAGCGTGACGCTATACAATATGTTAACAACTATAGCTTTTGAATGATCTTGAGAATGACCATACACAATGTTTTTTCTCTCAAACTTGCATTAAGAGCCTCGAAGTGTTATGTTAACCTTCGTATCGTACAGAAGAGGGTAAAATATATCAGGGGTCCTTGAAAACGAAGCTGAATCGTTCTGGTCACAGTCCAAAACTTTTGTGCTGGTTAAAAATTTGAGAAAATAATAAGTCTGCATTGAAACTATATCTTGTTATTTATTTGGAGGCGTGAAACAAACGAAAGTTTTCTAATATTGTCACAAAAAAGCATACCTTCTTTCCCAAGTCGAAACCTTAACCCGAACGCGTGAACGGAGCTTTTTATAATTCATATGTAATTTGTATAATTACCTGGTCAAGATACAGGAGTCTCGGCGGATATAACCGTTCAGTAGGGGATGCTTACTCCTCCTAGGCGCCTGATTCTACCATTATCTATCCAGGGGTCTGTGTTTGCCCTGCTCGTAATTTTGTATTCTTTATAGGAATCGCGAAATTAATCACTGTTTGTTATCTCCACTTTTTCATGATATCGTTGAGAGGAATCATTAAGCAGCAGCATAGTACAATATGTCGATGCTGTAGTTATTTCACTTATCGAAGGATATTTTACTTGGTTTGTCTGATTTTATAGTAATGACGTGTAATGATATCACTTGCTTTGGTTTGTCTGATTTTATAGTAATGACGTTTAATGATATCACTTGCTTTAGTTTGCCTAATTTTATAGTAATGACGTTTAATGATATCACTTGCTTTGGTTTGCCTGATTTTATAGTAATGACGTTTAATGATATCACTTGCTTTTTAGAGTTGGTTTGAGAAACACATGCCTGCTGTTTGGGGATCCATTGGTGCAGCAGTAGTGATACTTATCATTGTGATATTTGTAATGCTGCGCTTGAAAAAACAAAGGTGGAGTATCAATAAACTATATTTTAAATATTTGGAAATGTTCCGAGACAATTTTAAAACAAAATATTGAATTTTCACTACACAGAAAACGCTCGACAGCTGAAGAGACGAGGATATTTGGCGATAATAGCGTTGGGTTTCAGGATAACCTTGACCTCAGCGTGATAGACCAAGAAGAAGCTGCAACATTCGACAATTTAACATATGGCACAACGACATCGGTCATCCCAAAACAAGACGTACAATCAAAAGCCACATTACAAATGGCGGACGCAGCTAGCGTCAACAGCATGGAAGTCTGACAATTGCTATACAAACATTTCTGGAAACCATATCTTCTTTGACAGGAGAAAAAAAAGAAAATATTGTTTTTAAGGATTTCAGTTTCTCTATCGTCAACTTTCCATATTTATGTAGTAATAATCCATTATCATATGCATATGGTGTTCATGCCTCTCAACTGATAATATACGCAAGGGCATGTTCTACGTGTGATCAGGCTACTAGCAAACAAGATGATGTTGCATTGGTTTCAACAGTCTCATTTAAAGTCAGCATGTCGCAAATTCTATGATCTATAATATGCCAATACAACATGTCAAATACTGTCTGGCGTGTTTCATACCCACTGCTAGGCAGTTTTTTTACAGATTGATTTTGACTACGGATTACTCCGTTTACCTGATCAAGATCTGGGCTCAAGACGTGACCGATCGACAGGGAATGCTTACTCCTCCTAAGCACCAGATCCCACCTCTGGTGTATCCAGGGTTCGTATTTGCCCAACTCTTAATTTTGTATTCCTTGGAGGAGTTATGAGATTAATCAGTGTTCGTTATCTTCGCCTTTTCATAGAAATATTTCAAAGATTCATTAAATACAGTGACGTAATGAAAGTACGCAAAATTCATTTGATAAGCTCCGATACTAATCAAAATATCGTCTTAAATCATTTTGGATACTTTGTTCGGGTATAGCTATATATGAATCAAAAGAATTTATCCATTAAAGAGCGATTACATAATCAGGGCTATGCATCTCTACTGTTGTGCACTGTAAATTCCTAAATAGAGAAAATTATAATAATGTAATTCAGCAAAAATCACCACGCAAGAAATAAATTAATTGCTTTTATTTTTGTATTACTGAAATACATTCAAAAACTTTTTATCAGTAGTTCAAGATCACTCACGAATTTATTTTCTCGCGATTTGATGTCTATGGGTAATTTCGCGATATTAAGTACTCGTCTAAAATAAACAGTCTACGGGGTACACTGTGATAGCTGATGTGGAATAAGGAATTCTCTGTGAGAAGTTTCCTGGACCATTGTCTGGATTTATATTGTATCATGGAAATCGGTACCTAAATCAAACAGATATATATTTGTATTTTCCAATGTATTGTAGAGGTGTATAATATCAAACATTGTTTGCGAGTTGTGTTTCCTTCTTCGTTACTAAATGACTTGATGAAGGAATTTTGTCAATACATGTCTATTTTTTTCAGAATTTCTGTATGTTTGTTATCAGGTAATATATGTTTATTTTGTCTCAAGCGTAAAGGCATCATTTCAGTTGCTTTGAAACAATCTTTCTTAATCCGATAGAGGTGTCGTGTTGAACGTGAGAAAAATACACAAGAGAATTATTTTTTTCTGCCGCAGAACTGCATAGAAGTGATGCCTGGAATGATAACCAAAAGGATTGGTTGAAAAGTTCAAGCCAAATGCAAAAATGATATAACATATTGTATCTTGACGCCATTGTACACATACATATTACTTTGACTTTAGGTGAAAATGAAATAAAAGCACGTCTGTCAGGCAAGATGTATTTGATTGCAATCTTTGTCTTGAAAAGAAAGGGATGGTCCTTATGTATTAAGGTCTTTATAGTCCGATCATCATAAATGTGAAATACTCGATGCATGTCATAAGGATTTGCAATCACTAATCAATGCTTATCGTTCGATTGAAATGTCTTGAAATGTGCCTGTACTTTGAAATGGCCAAATCAGGGCAACAGAAGACATATCGTGGAGAACAAATTTCCGGAAAAAGTCGTATTGTTTTATCAGTTTCTTTCCCTATTTTCTGCCGTATGTTTATAGGATGTTTTCATCTTTTCGTTTCTAACTTATAATTTATTGTCTACAGTGATGCCTAAACAGCATTTCTCCCATTTAAGCACCGATTTTGACATGAGACCTCCAAGGCAGGCCTCACCCTGAGATTTTTTGTTGTTGAAATTTTGATAAGATTTCAATTTTTACACTTATTATTTATGATTGGAAAAGCTTAATCAGCTACACCGCTGGTAGTATGTGATATAATTATTTCTTATTATTAAATCTGGTTCGAATCCGCCTCACGCCACAATTTTATTTTTCATATCGCATTTTTAACACTTTTTTGACATATCTTATATAAATATGTGTATATTTTCTTTCAGTAATCTAGTTTAAATGCATTGTCATTCTGTATATGAAAGGCATTAAAAGATATACAAACGCAGTCAATTGGAATTATCTTTGCTGTGGTTGATTCTAATCCTTCATTCTCCGTTACTCGACGGAAGCACATTCACGACAATAAAAATAATTAATGATATGAATAAATAAATAATAAATAAATAAAAAATATGAATAAATAAATAGATAAAAAAAACATATCAAACAAGAATATTTCAACATTTTTGCTCAATGCTAACATATGCTATTCTTATTGCGAAATAAACCAAAACTTTTATACCATTTACCCTTATCATTGGAATGTACGCACACTTTTCATTATATACTGGTAGTCCATTAATTACGCATAAGAATTAAAATACAGAAATTTGCTAATTCTTATTGTATCCATGTACCGATCTACTTGTTTTACATGCAGAAAGACACCTCAATATTGAAGGCCATATCTAAATTAATGACCCGTGACATTTAGTGCCGCCATCTGGCGGTGAAACACCTACTACCTGTTTTAACGACATACATGCAGTGCTATATCTCCGTGTAATTTGTTCTGATTTCCATTTTCAGTGTCATGTTTTATTGTTGCTAGAAATAAATATCTTGTAACTTAAATGTATATCAGGTAGGGAGTTATCCCGGAGATAATTAAGACCGGATATATGTGATAGTTGGACGTTTGTTTTATCATTTTACATTTTAAAGTTGATTTAATTCAGATCTCTCATTCAATCATTCACTCATTCATGCGCAGTGCTACTAACTTCAGTGTTTTGTGTGTCTTTGTGTTTAACTAAACTTAAACACCCCTATTTCATAAAATGGTTAAATCCAAGTCCCAGGTATTAAAAAGCCTAGGTAAGAGCAGGTACATTTTGATAGGTAGTGTACTGGTTTTAAATTTCTGGTGGCTGGTTATAAGTATTTCAGCCAGTGAGAGATTTTGGCGGGAATGTCAGGGTGCTTGCAGGTATTTGTTTATAGTGTGAGTAGTTTTAGAGAGTTGCCAAATCAGTATAAAATAGTTTGTCTTGAAAAAAGGTGTGATTTATGCAGAGTTTCATGATTATTTTAAATACATAGTCAATACGAAGTACTAGGATACCAATTTTTCGTGTAAGCAAATAAGCTATTTAAAATAGCTAAAATAACTAATCAATGAATGAATGAATCCATAAACCGGTATGTACAGATCACACACACACACACACACACACACACACACACACACACACACACACACACACACACACACACACATATATACATATATATATATATATATATATCTATCCATGCATCATGCATCATGCTAGTACATAGCTTATTTCATATTTTAATCGCAGAAAATGTAAATTGTAAATTAATGACCTAAATATTGATTTATACAAAGGAATGTTCTGTGTATCTGTGATTGTTGATGTATGATGTTTTAGTATTGTCTGTGTATCTGTGATTGTTGATGTATGATGTTTTAGTATTGTCTGTGTGTCTGTGATTGTTGATATATGATGTTTTAGTACTGTCTGTGTGTCTGTGATTGTTGATGTATGATGTTTTAGTATTGTCAATGTATCTGTGATTGTTGATATATGATGTTTCAGTATTGTCTGTGTATCTGTGATTGATGATGTATGATGTTTTAGTATTGTCTGTGTATCTGTGATTGTTGATGTATGATGTTTTAGTATTGTCTGTGTGTCTGTGATTGCTGATGTATGATGTTTTGGTATTGTCTGTGTCTGTGATTGTTGATATATGATGTTTCAGTATTGTCTGTGTCTGTGATTGTTGATGTATGATGTTTTAGTATTGTCTGTGTATCTGTGATTTTTGATGTATGATGTTTTAGTATTGTCTCTGTGTGTCTGTGATTGTTGATGTATGATGTTTTAGTATTGTCTGTGTGTCTGTGATTGTTGATATATGATGTTTTAGTATTGTCTGTGTATCTGTGATTGTTGATGTATGATGTTTTAGTACTGTCTGTGTGTCTGTGATTGTTGATGTATGATGTTTTAGTATTGTCTGTGTATCTGTGATTGTTGATGTATGATGTTTTAGTATTGTCTCTGTGTGTCTGTGATTGTTGATGTATGATGTTTTAGTATTGTCTCTGTGTGTCTGTGATTGTTGATGTATGATGTTTTAGTATTGTCTCTGTGTGTCTGTGATTGTTGATGTATGATGTTTTAGTATTGTCTCTGTGTGTCTGTGATTGTTGATGTATGATGTTTTAGTATTGTCTGTGTGTCTGTGATTTTTGATGTATGATGTTTTAGTATTGTCTGTGTATCTGTGATTGTTGATGTATGATGTTTTAGTATTGTTTGTGTATCTGTGATTGTTGATATATGATGTTTTAGTATTGTCTGTGTATCTGTGATTGTTGATGTATGATGTTTTAGTACTGTCTGTGTGTCTGTGATTGTTGATGTATGATGTTTTAGTATTGTCTGTGTATCTGTGATTGTTGATGTATGATGTTTTAGTATTGTCTCTGTGTGTCTGTGATTGTTGATGTATGATGTTTTAGTATTGTCTCTGTGTGTCTGTGATTGTTGATGTATGATGTTTTAGTATTGTCTGTGTGTCTGTGATTTTTGATGTATGATGTTTTAGTATTGTCTGTGTATCTGTGATTGTTGATGTATGATGTTTTAGTATTGTCTGTGTCTGTGATTGTTGATATATGATGTTTCAGTATTGTCTGTGTGTCTGTGATTGCTGATGTATGATGTTTTAGTATTGTCTGTGTCTGTGATTGTTGATATATGATGTTTCAGTATTGTCTGTGTCTGTGATTGTTGATGTATGATGTTTTAGTATTGTCTCTGTGTGTCTGTGATTGTTGATGTATGATGTTTTAGTATTGTCTGTGTATCTGTGATTGTTGATGTATGATGTTTTAGTATTGTCTGTGTGTCTGTGATTGTTGATGTATGATGTTTTAGTACTGTCTGTGTGTCTGTGATTGTTGATATATGATGTTTTAGTATTGTCTGTGTATCTGTGATTTTTGATGTATGATGTTTTAGTATTGTCTGTGTGTCTGTGATTGTTGATGTATGATGTTTTAGTATTGTCTGTGTGTCTGTGATTTTTGATATATGATGTTTTAGTATTGTCTGTGTATCTGTCATTGTTGATATATGATGTTTTAGTATTGTCTGTGTCTGTGATTGTTGATATATGATGTTTTAGTATTGTCTGTGTATCTGTCATTGTTGATATATGATGTTTTAGTATTGTCTGTGTCTGTGATTTTTGATGTATGATGTTTTACTATTGTCTGTGTGTCTGTGATTGTTGATGTATGATGTTTTAGTATTGTCTGTGTGTCTGTGATTGTTGATGTATGATGTTTTAGTATTGTCTGTGTATCTGTGATTGTTGATATATGATGTTTTAGTATTGTCTTTGTGTCTGTGATTGTTGATGTATGATGTTTTAGTATTGTCGGTGTGTCTGTGATTGTTGATGTATGATGTTTTAGTATTGTCTGTGTGTCTGTGATTTTTGATGTATGATGTTTTAGTATTGTCTGTGTGTCTGTGATTTTTGATGTATGATGTTTTAGTATTGTCTGTGTGTCTGTGATTGCTGATGTATGATGTTTTAGTATTGTCTGTGTCTGTGATTGTTGATATATGATGTTTCAGTATTGTCTGTGTCTGTGATTGTTGATGTATGATGTTTTAGTATTGTCTGTGTGTCTGTAATTGTTGATGTATGATGTTTTAGTATTGTCTGTGTGTCTGTGATTGCTGATGTATGATGTTTTAGTATTGTCTGTGTCTGTGATTGTTGATATATGATGTGTCAGTATTGTCTGTGTATCTGTGATTGTTGATGTATGATGTTTTAGTATTGTCTGTGTATCTGTGATTGCTGATGTATGATGTTTTAGTATTGTCTGTGTATCTGTGATTGTTGATGTATGATGTTTTAGTATTGTCTGTGTGTCTGTGATTGTTGATGTATGATGTTTTAGTATTGTCTGTGTGTCTGTGATTGTTGATGTATGATGTTTTAGTATTGTCTGTGTGTCTGTGATTGTTGATATATGATGTTTTAGTATTGTCTGTGTGTCTGTGATTGTTTATGTATGATGTTTTAGTATTGTCTGTGTATCTGTGATTGTTGATGTATGATGTTTTAGTATTGTCTGTGTGTCTGTGATTGTTGATGTATGATGTTTCAGTATTGTCTGTGTCTGTGATTGTTGATATATGATGTTTCAGTATTGTCTGTGTATCTGTGATTGTTTATGTATGATGTTTTAGTATTGTCTGTGTCTGTGATTGTTGATATATGATGTTTTAGTATTGTCTGTGTGTCTGTGATTGTTGATGTATGATGTTTTAGTATTGTCTGTGTGTCTGTGATTTTTGATGCATGATGTTTTAGTATTGTCTGTGTCTGTGATTGTTGATGTATGATGTTTTAGTATTGTCTGTGTGTCTGTAATTGTTTATATATGATGTGTCAGTATTGTCTGTGTATCTGTGATTGTTGATGTATGATGTTTTAGTATTGTCTGTGTCTGTGATTGTTGATGTATGATGTTTTAGTATTGTCTGTGTATCTGTCATTGTTGATATATGATGTTTTAGTATTGTCTGTGTCTGTGATTGTTGATATATGATGTTTTAGTATTGTCTGTGTGTCTGTGATTGTTGATGTATGATGTTTTAGTATTGTCTGTGTGTCTGTGATTGTTGATGTATGATGTTTTAGTATTGTCTGTGTGTCTGTGATTGTTGATGTATGATGTTTTAGTATTGTCTGTGTATCTGTGATTGTTGATATATGATGTTTTAGTATTGTCTGTGTGTCTGTGATTGTTGATGTATGATGTTTTAGTATTGTCTGTGTGTCTGTGATTGTTGATGTATGATGTTTTAGTATTGTCTGTGTGTCTGTGATTGTTGATGTATGATGTTTCAGTATTGTCTGTGTATGTGTGATTGTTGATATATGATGTTTTAGTATTGTCTGTGTGTCTGTGATTGTTGATGTATGATGTTTTAGTATTGTCTGTGTGTCTGTGATTGTTGATGTATGATGTTTTAGTATTGTCTGTGTGTCTGTGATTGTTGATGTATGATGTTTCAGTATTGTCTGTGTATCTGTGATTGTTGATATATGATGTTTTAGTATTGTCTGTGTGTCTGTGATTGTTTATGTATGATGTTTTAGTATTGTCTGTGTATCTGTGATTGTTGATGTATGATGTTTTAGTATTGTCTGTGTGTCTGTGATTGTTGATGTATGATGTTTTAGTATTGTCTGTGTGTCTGTGATTTTTGATGCATGATGTTTTAGTATTGTTTGTGTGTCTGTAATTGTTTATATATGATGTGTCAGTATTGTCTGTGTCTGTGATTGTTGATATATGATGTTTTAGTATTGTCTGTGTCTGTGATTGTTGATATATGATGTTTTAGTATTGTCTGTGTATCTGTCATTGTTGATATATGATGTTTTAGTATTGTCTGTGTCTGTGATTGTTGATATATGATGTTTTAGTATTGTCTGTGTGTCTGTGATTGTTGATGTATGATGTTTTAGTATTGTCTGTGTGTCTGTGATTGTTGATGTATGATGTTTTAGTATTGTCTGTGTATCTGTGATTGTTGATGTATGATGTTTTGGTATTGTCTCTGTGTGTCTGTGATTGTTGATGTATGATGTTTTAGTATTGTCTGTGTATGTGTGATTGTTGATATATGATGTTTTAGTATTGTCTGTGTGTCTGTGATTGTTGATGTATGATGTTTTAGTATTGTCTGTGTGTCTGTGATTTTTGATGTATGATGTTTTAGTATTGTCTGTGTGTCTGTGATTTTTGATGTATGATGTTTTAGTATTGTCTGTGTGTCTGTGATTGCTGATGTATGATGTTTTAGTATTGTCTGTGTGTCTGTGATTGTTGATGTATGATGTTTCAGTATTGTCTGTGTCTGTGATTGTTGATGTATGATGTTTTAGTATTGTCTGTGTGTCTGTGATTGTTGATGTATGATGTTTTAGTATTGTCTGTGTGTCTGTGATTGTTGATGTATGATGTTTTAGTATTGTCTGTGTGTCTGTGATTGTTGATGTATGATGTTTTAGTACTGTCTGTGTGTCTGTGATTGTTGATGTATGATGTTTTAGTATTGTTTGTGTATCTGTGATTGTTCATGTATGATGTTTTAGTATTGTCTGTGTGTCTGTGATTTTTGATGTATGATGTTTTAGTATTGTCTGTGTGTCTGTGATTTTTGATGTATGATGTTTTAGTATTGTTTGTGTATCTGTGATTGTTCATGTATGATGTTTTAGTATTGTCTGTGTATCTGTGATTGTTGATGTATGATGTTTTAGTATTGTCTGTGTGTCTGTGATTGTTGATGTATGATGTTTTAGTATTGTCTGTGTCTGTGATTTTTGATGTATGATGTTTTACTATTGTCTGTGTATCTGTGATTGTTGATGTATGATGTTTTAGTATTGTCTGTGTGTCTGTGATTGTTGATGTATGATGTTTTAGTATTGTCTGTGTGTCTGTGATTGTTGATGTATGATGTTTTAGTATTGTCTGTGTGTCTGTGATTGTTGATGTATGATGTTTTAGTATTGTCTGTGTGTCTGTGATTTTTGATGTATGATGTTTTAGTATTGTCTGTGTATCTGTGATTGTTGATGTATGATGTTTTAGTATTGTCTGTGTCTGTGATTGTTGATGTATGATGTTTCAGTATTGTCGGTGTATCTGTGATTGTTGATGTATGATGTTTTAGTATTGTCTGTGTATCTGTGATTGTTGATATATGATGTTTTAGTATTGTCTGTGTGTCGGTTGGGTGCTTGTATGTTGTCGTTGTTGTTTCCGGGGCATTTCTTTTCTTGTGTTCCATCGTTTCCAATATTACTATATCATCGCTGAATAAATGAACTCACAACCCTCATCTTCTTTTGAAATGTTATTCTCCAAGAACGGTTATATATATACTAATACAAAAATATGAAATTATGAAATATCATATAAATCTCTCTCTCTCTCTCTCTCTCTCTCTCTTTCTCTCTCTCTCTCTCAGGTATATATATATATATGCAAGCATCATGCTAGTACATAGTTGTAAGATGACTATTAAAAGTTTACGTCTGTGTCCACATATTAAACGCATTGAAAATCAAACAATTACATTTACTCAGCCTTAGGTGACATCGGATGAACTTTCTGTACCCTGAATCAAACTTTTCCAGCGTTAAACCATTTTCAACAAATGAAATTTATTTCTTATAATGTGGGAAATTACACGATTTGATTTGCTTTCCAATCCAGTAGGGCATTTTATGAATTACAGGAAATTGGGTGTTAATCCAGTGGAATAGATTGTTAGTCCAGAAGAATGGTTGGTTGTATATTGTTTAAAGTCCCTCTCAAGAATATTTCACTAATATGAAGACGTCATCATTACCGGTGAAGGTTTGCAAAATTTAGGGCTATACGCTTATGGCCCTTGAGCAGGGAGGGATCTTTATCGTGCTACACAAGAGGGCCTTGATTTTTGCGGTTTCATCCGAAGGGCCGCTCCATTTAGTCGCCTCTTACGACAAGCAAGGGGTGCTGAGAATCTATTTTTACCCGGATCCGCACGGGGATTTGTTAATCCAAAGTAATGGATTGTTAATCCAAAAGAATGGATTGCTAATCCAAAGGAATGCTAATCCAAAAGAATGGATTTGTTAATCCAAAGGAATAGTTTGCTAATCCAAAGAAACAAATCACCGATTTCAAAGGAGCAGTTTAGTTTGTAAATTAATTTTCCAGTTTTGCACCAAACATTAAGTTGCAACATTTCTTTCTAATGTATGACATTTTCAAATGTAATAAATATTGCTGTATATATCAGGGAGAGCATCATTTAGATCCTATCGGGTATCGTAAAACACACAATCTGGTCATCGACAACAGCCATGAATTCTTCATGTCCCTGGGTAACACCAAAGGAAAATTAGTTGATGCAAGTTCTGTGTAGTACAAGAGATATTTTAAAGTTTTGTTTTACATGCAACCGACGCTACTAACAGAAGCTGGTGACTCACGACAGACGTACACTGCACGAAGTGATCATTCCCCTAGAAGAATAGCTACTCCAAATAATATAGCTACTGTTCACTGTAAGAAAAATATTCGTCTGTTCACGAGATACGTATTTGATACAATCCTTAATATATCGCTTTCTTAGATTATATTTCAGACATTCGAGGTATATTAGAAAAAGAAAATACTTTTTATATAAAGACGAAAAACTAACGTGATATTCATTGCAAGTCTGTAATAAGGAACTTATTTTCAATAAAGTTAAAAAAACAGTCTTGAGTGATACTTTGTATAGATCCAATATTGTAAACTAAACATGAACAAGGACCCACAAAGCGGGCCTCGTAACACTGACATATTCCCAGCATGTTGGCCAGTGACCAATTTCAACTCTACAGAACCAGGGATCTTAAAGATAACGCCCATGCCAATCTTACACAATTCAATTGCCAATTCATTTATTCATTCAAACACGAGATCCTTGGTACATGAGGTACAAACAAAATACATCCAAATTTACATTACGATTACTGGTAAGGGTCCATGACGTATGTAGTAATAATGAATAATCATATAGACATACAGTTTGCTGAAAGTATATCAATTCATGAAGAACAGGCAACACTGAATTTTTTCTTAGTAAACTTCGCCAATGATTTTTAAACAACCACATTATTTGTGCTCATTAATTCATTAAACTTAAAAGTGTTGGGATTTTTACAATTTTTTTTTAAAGATATATTTCCTGTCGTTTGAGAAAAACGTACATTCCATAATGTAATGAAATCCATCGCCAATGCTATTACGATTGCACTTTGTACATGTTCTTAAAGTTCTTTCAATCTTATTTCCTCTACCGATTTCTATGGGAAGACGATGATTACAAGTTCTCAATTTGGTTACAATGATTCTTAAGTCCCTTACTCAATAAATAATTTTCTAGACCAAAATTTGTTCCAAACATTCTATAATTGATACATTTAGGCGAGTCATTAATGACACAATTCCATTCTTGTACAAATTGATTTCTTAAGGCTTCTTCGACACAAGACTTGAGCCAGGTAAGGCTATGAAATGTTTGATTTATCCATATATATGACAATCCCCAAGTATTGAAAATATCTTGTATACAATTTATCCATGGATGTCTATAAGATCCTTCCGTGAAACACCTGTAAAATCAGCAGTAAATTTTATTTGTAAGTTTTTTTTTCCTATCGGCTGAACGAATTTTTGCCCAGAACATTATCATTTTTGTTTTAACATTAATTGACAAGGGAAACCTACCGCTTTCTCCATATATCATACGATTCGGGGTACTTCAGGATAAATTTAAAAAATTTGAAATAAACTTCAAATTTCCATTTCTAGCCATCTTGCTTTTTTATATCTTACTTTGTAAAACAACATAGATCAAGGTGAACAAGAAATGAGTTGTAAATCTTGTGTACACCCACAAATTGACGAAACTCAAAGGAAGATAAGTTAAAGCGGTCCCTCATAACTCCTTTATTGTTGGTTAACCAGCAGAGCGTGGTGTGGATTTAGGTGATTATTGACAGGTCCTTCCCACCCAACCATGATGTAAAGTCCTGAATATTAGGGATCAGAAATCTGGAAATCTTAAAATCTAATGCCAATGCGGAAGACAGGGTTGTAACAACACAGAAATGTAAAAATATTATTTTACTTAGAATATATACAATATAGTGAAAATATATATAATGCAGTGGATATTTTTTTGTCAGCAGGTAGATATGTCACTCTCTAGTACTGATCCCGACCCTCACCCAAAACTGCGTGAAGTACAACCATGATTTGAGTCATATTATAGTACGATTCTAAATGATGGGGTCATACGTATAACTAGCGGTAGCTGTCATACAAAACACAAAACAAGTGACGAAGAACCTGTATTTCTTTCTCAATAATCAAATATGATGCATCATTTTTAATGAAAAAGATCATGAGCATTATTGTTAAAAACATTTTCTAGATGATTAAAATGAAATCGATTTTCGGTTTTCGTGATTTCTTTATTATACAACAGGGAATGCAAACGCAGATTGATTACATTAGTGTATTCCGGTATGTTTTCTCTGCAGAATTTCAAGTTTTCTTGATACAATGTCCAAAAGTTAACCAGTGAGCATGTTACATCGCCTGCCATTTTGTAATTCTAATTGCACCATTTTCAAAATTCATAGATTTTGATTAGTTGCCCTTTTTAAAAATCAGTTTGACAATTCTAAATTGCATTTTTTTTCTCTCCACTTTTTTTGTTGGGATGAAAATATGATATATAAACGATATATACATGTGTTTGTTTCTATTCATCTTTGAATAGTTTCCGGTTTAATATTTTCAAAATTGTTCCAAAGCTTATATCTAGCTGTGACCATCAATTCGGCATTTTGATAATATCGACAACTTTTTATCTATCAACAATATTCACTTCCATTCATACGTCGATTTGATATATGCCAGTAAACTCGAAATAGATGATACCACAAAGTCTTTCAATTATGTTTCATACCTGGATGTTTTATTCAATACAGGCGTAAAGGCAAACTACCAATTCAGCTTAATGACAACAGTCTCTTTTAAAGTCAGTATTTCGCAAATTTTAAGGTCGTTGTGTGATCTTGATTGCAAATACAATCATTCATTAGGTGTCTGACGTGCCTCATTTCAATTGTTAGGCCGGTTTTTTTACAGTATATATATATATATATATATATATATATATATATATATATATATATATGGAGGGGGTTCCGGTCTACAGGGTGTGATTACTCCTCCGTGGCAAAAAAGGCCAAGATAACTAAGAGTATTCAATCTCGTAATTCCTATAGAAAAT
This sequence comes from Ostrea denselamellosa, assembly GCA_024699665.1. Classification (NCBI taxonomy): domain Eukaryota; kingdom Metazoa; phylum Mollusca; class Bivalvia; order Ostreida; family Ostreidae; genus Ostrea; species Ostrea denselamellosa. The sequence goes on along the minus strand of JAMZEH010000035.1, from coordinate 1,568,620 downwards.
ACAAATCAGAGAGATGTGCAAACAAGGACTCCTGGTTATCCCAGAGGTGAGATCAGGTGCCTAGGAGGAGTAAACATTCCCTGTCGACCGGTCACACCCGCCGTGAGCCCTACATTCCGATCAAGAAAACGGAGCAATCCGTAGTCAGAATCAGTGTGCCAAGAACGGCCTAACAATTGGTATGAAACGCATCAGACAGCAATTGACTTAATGGTAAGTTGTATTGGCAAACTAGATCGTTATAACGACCATAAAATTTGCGAAATGCTGACTTTAGACAAGACTGTACAAACCCCTGTAACATCAACTTCATTGTCAGTAGCCTGTCTGGATTTAAAAACTGATCATAAGCAAAACAAGATTTTAGGTATCGAATCAGTTGGGAGATATAAACACCATCTGCAGGTGATGATGGAATATTGCCACATAAATAAGGGAAGTTGACAATGGAGAAATTGAAATCATCCCGTTTGGCATCTGATCCCACTGCTGGTATTTCAGAGATTTAAAATCTGTATTCTTTATTCAATCATCGGATTATAAGAATGTCATTCCTTGTTATCTTCACTTCTTCAGTGTGTTCTTACCACATCTCTTCAGTGTCTGTTTAAAAATAATTTAAATCTAGCTTTAAAAAAATTACCTACATTTCTTTATACAATAGAAATTATTTTATAACAATTGGATCAAATAATGTATTTTGCAATTCCAATAAAATGAGGACATACTTTTGGCCACGCAACGTAGTATAATGCTGCGCAGAGGGGTTTATTGAAATCAGAGGACCGCTAATAATAATTGTAATAGATTTTTCCTCTCTTATTATTATTAGCGTCCATCTGACTTCAATAAAATAATTTGCGCAGCTTCATAATACAGTCCGTGGACAATCTATATTAGAATAAGCCAAAGCAGGCATCGTCTAATTGAAAATGATTTATAGCTAAACATACGATATACATACGATATACAACTTTTTATACTGGAATGGCGTTTAGATATCTTTGCACCTAATTGTCGTAAAGAATATCCCTTATAAACAATAACGGTTAGTTCCATACTACCTTAATTTTGTTTTTGAAATACATTCTGTACTCGCTGTTCTTTGGCATCACTGTGAACCGAAGTTTCCTGCTCTAGTGTACTGTCATTCCATTCGTAAGCAGTAGTGGTTGACTTCCTTTTAAAGCATGATGAAAACTATAAATAATAGAAATATTTTGTATTCCTTTTAGATTTAATTTGCTTGGCTGAGTAGCTCAGCAGGTTTGTGTCGACGGCTCAAATGATTCTTTATTTCAGTGAGCCATAGGCTCAGTGGATATATATAGATGAAAAGGTGAAGATAACAAACAGTGATCAGTCTAATACATCCAATAAAGAATACAGAATTAAGAGTTGGGCAAATACGGGCGCCTGTATATACAAGAGGTGAGATCAGGTGCCTAGAGGAGTAAGCATCGCCTTTCAACCGGTCACAACCCTCACTCACACATATATACTGACTTAATAGTTAAAATAAGTAAACAGGTAAAAATACATATAATTTTGTGTATATGATTAAGTTAAATTATACAGTATGAAATTTTTCTTTAAAATCTCATTCTTGTAAATACTTTACAATCATATGATAGTCAATATTTGCAAAAGGTTCGTGCATTGATTGCTCATTATTAAAAAGTCTATTTCGTGCGGGCGTAAAATCACTACATTACAAACTAATGTGTTGTATAGTTAATGAATAGTCACAAGATATACATTCAGGTTGAAGTTCTCTGTTTAATAAATCAGAATGTGTCAATTTTAAATGTCCGATGCGTATTCTTGAAACAAAAACTTCGTTCTGGCGTTGCATTACGATGTTACACGATTTGTTTACTTTGTTTTGAATAGAATAACGTTTACTTCAGTCACAGAAATCCCAATATATTTCCCAAAGATCATTTACAATATATCTTTATGATATTTTTTAAATCTGTGTAAGTAATTTAAAATGTTCAATATCATTTTGAAGTGCATTCTCTGCCTCTTTGTCTGCTTTGTTGTTACCATGGATACCAATATGACTTGGAATCCAGCAGAAGTCAATTAATTTATTTTGTTTAGTTAGAAGATAGTACTGGTTTAAAATGTCTAAAATGTATGGGTTATCAATATTCATGCTGCTTACAGACTGTAGACAAGATAGGGAGTCTGAGAATATAGTGAGGTATTTGTCATTAGAAATCTTAATGTACTCTAGCGCAAGTTGGATAGCCTTTGCTTCGGCGGTATAAATTGTTGCTTCATTTGAGAGTCGTGCCGAGAAAACGTTGTTATTGATTAATGCAGCAGCAGCGACTTTATTTTGATCTTTTGAACCATCTGTATAAACATCAGTTGTAGGATGGAATTCATATTTTTTTTATCTATAACAGACAACAAAGTCATCGACATATAGACTTCCATGAAAGTCGTTTTTAAGTACATCAGCGAGACTGTTTATTTTTATACTAAATAATGTAACAGATAAAATACTTCCTTGTGACACACCCATTTCTGGTTCGAAATTGTCTGAAAATGTAGATCCTAAGCAAACATTGAAATGCCTATTACTTAAAAATTCCGTAATAAAGTTTGGTAAATGGCCTTTAAGGCCTATATTATGAAGATCTTTTAAGATACCGTATTTCCATGTGGTATCGTATGCTTTTTCTAAATCAAAAAGATTTAAAGATATAGAGACGACATGGTCTTTGTTGACAAAGGCATTTTGAATATATTTTTCATGTCTTACTAACTGGTCGACTGTGATACGACTTTTCCCGAAGCCACATTGTATATCAGTTATGTTATTAGTCTCAAGAAACCATACTAAGCGTTCGTTGGTCATCCGTTCCATGGTTTTACATTCGCAGCTTGTCAAGGCTATTGGTCGATAATTACTAGGATCTGAGTGATCCTTTCCATGTTTTGAAATAGGAATAATTGTTGCCTGCGACCAGGAAGATGGGAAGTTACCACTTTCCCATATCATGTTAAAGATTTGCAGAAGACAATCTTTGGTGGATTTGGGAAGGTGTTTTATGATTTGATAATGGATCTGGTCCGGACCTACAGTTTGTATCATGAGACTCTTCTAGAGATTTTAGCAATTCATCATAAGTAAATGGTTCATTATAACATTCATTGTTTTCAGATGTAAAATGTAAAGTTTTGCGTTCTTCTGTATTCTTGTTTGAAATGAAATTTGGGCTCATGTTGTCTTTTGATGAGTTTTAGAAATAGTATTCGCTATATTGTTAGATATATCTTTCTTATCTGTGATTATTTAATTTCCTGCTTTCAGCTTTTGATATTTTTACCGGAACCTTTTCCTTGTATTTCCCTATCACATGCCAGACTATGTTTATAGCATTATGCGAATTTAGACTTGAAACAAATGTTTTCCAGAATTTTCGTTTACTTGTATTATGGTTCTACGAGCCTTTGCTCGATATATGCGAAACCTGTTCAGATTCAAAGAAGTAGGTGATCTATTGAATAATCTTTCTGCTTTTTTAAGAGTTTTAATTGCTGCATTGAATTCTTCAGTAAACCATTTTTTTTAATTTTAGTAGAATTTGTCGAGGTTTTAGTTATGCATTTATTTGCTATTTCTAATAAAGTTTAGGTAAATTTTTTAATGGGTTCTGGTTGGTTTTCAAACATTTCAATCGAGATATTTTCTATCATTTGTTTTAACAATAATAGGGAAATGACCGCTTCTGCACAAGACCAGTTTAAATCCAAAAGTAAAGAAGGATTCACTATGCTAATATTAACTGAAGAATATGAACCATTGCCTGAGTGAAGATACGTTTTAGAGCCGTCGTTTAGAATGCAAAGGTTGCGGTGGGTTGTTTTTTTTTACCTTTATCCGTCATTTTATCACTACCCCATTGCGGATTATCGGCGTTGAAATCGCCCATAAGTAGGAAAGGAGCTGGAAGTTGTTGTATTAAATTTATAAGTTCCTGAGATTGTAGTAGATAGTTTGGAGGAATATAAATAGAACAAAGGGTAATTATTTTAACAAGGGAAATACGAATTGCTACTGCTTGAAGATTTGTATTCAAATTTATTTGTCTATGTATGTAGTTGTAATAGACTGCTATTGAAGAACCACGAAAGGCTCTGTCTGCATGAGCTTAATGGTTGTACATAGTATGGTTTTTGATATTTATTTCATCTGTATCTTTCAAATGTGTTTCTTGTAGACACATGGCTACCAGGTTATAGTTCTGAGTGAGTAATGAAATTTACTCTAAAACATCGACAATTTCATTGAATAAATGTTGGATGATTCATGATATGTTATGTTACAGAAAATATTCTCCCTTTACGATTTTTTGGAGAAAGACTCCGGGCTCGTGATGAGGAGTATAATGGAGTAAACTCCATTTCCTCCAAGACTCCAAATTTGTTATGTATAGCGAGGAGTCTTTCGCTCCCTTGGGCAACCGATCGCCATACTGTTTTGCTTTATTTTTTGTAAAGATGAGTTACGTCTCCTAGATGATTTGGGGTCATCTGCAGCTAAAGGTGCGTTACATCTCCTAGATGATTTGGGGTATCTGCAGCTACAGGTCCCTCAGCTACAACCTTAGCCCTGGAGAAGCAGACAATGAATTTATTTTACTTGTGTACTGAGATGCCAAAGAAATTGTTTTTTGCGTTGACATATCCTTCATTGAGGATGATTTTAAAACTGTTGCATATAATGGCAGGTTTGGTTTTTTTTTTTTGGTTTTTTTTTTTTTGGTTTTTTTTTTTTTTTTTTTTGGTTTTTTTTGGGTTTTTTTTGGGGGGGGGGGGGTTCCTTCGTGGTAAGTTATGCGTTGTATTTTATTTTTGTTTAATCCAAATCGGACATTGTTTAGAAAAAGTCATATGTGTTCACCTTTGCAATTGTTGCATTTATGTTCCTTGTGACAATTTTTGCCATTACGTCCCTCCTAACACATCTGAAGCAGGCCTTTACAATTTGTTTGGCCATGACCAAATCGCTGACATTTGAAGCAACGCAGCGGATTTGGCACAAACATTTCTATTTTCATTTGGTAAAACTCGACTAATCCGTAGTCAAAATTAATGTACGAAGAAAGGTTCCCATTGGTATGAAAAATTTCAGACATTTTACCCAATGATAGGTTGTATTGGTAAATTTGATCGTTATAACGACCATAAAATTTGAGAAATGCTAACTTTATGTTACATAACTGTAACTCCCCCGGCGAGCTGTGTTGTCCTCTGAGAACTCCATTACTTCCACACAGGGATACTGCAGCGTTTTATCGACATTTAGTCGATGGTATCCCACTGGTCTTTCCACGTGATGTTAACTGCATGTCTGTGCAAGACGTCTGACACTTGGGATGACAACGAAATATATCTGTTAACAGATTCCAGGAATTCATTTCGGAAACAAATTGAAAAAGTAGATAAAGGGTTCCAAACTAAGCATGTGTCTGTCTGTGCAAGACGTCTATCATTTGGGGTGTCACAGATATATAGTCGTATCATCTAGGGTGTCATCAGACGTACTGACCACCAATAAAAAGACGGACCCCGTGTCCAAAGGCTGGTTGCGTATCTTTTTAAGAGAATGAAATTAAAAGCCCAATGCATTGTCATACAAGCAGGGGTGTCCAACTTAACGAATATACGATACAACGTGAAATGCAAAACACTTTTGTTTGACGTACGTTTGTGGGGATATTTTTTATCATCAATTTGAATGCTTTTGAAAACGACATTCACAGAGTGAATAATTAAAGACCTGGTGTTTCTCTGAAATATTTTCTTTTAAAGTGACATGTTTTGTGGTGTCTACAAACGATACTTGAAACCGTCAAATAAAGCACATGCATGATTGATATGTCTCTCAATATTTAGAAAAGAACATAGCAGGGCATGGTTGATATTTTCAGAAAAGAAAGGAAAAAGAAATCTATATCAGACATGAAAGCCTTTCATGGTGATTGTCTGCTTCAGTCTCTAGTTTTTTTTTACTCCCAACCGGCACTTGAGTGACAGAACACTTAAAAGATAAAATTCTATGCAGACAAAATGTCGTCTAAGATATACGTCAAGGAATCTACATGTCTTAATGCATATTAATCAATCATGCAATCTTACTAAATGTATTACGCACTCGTCAAATGCATGTCGGTTTCATGCAGTCATTTATAGATTTTGATGTCATGAACATTTACGTTAATGTTCTTCAACACCTGGTGCAGCTAGAATATTGGAAATACGAGCTATCCTTTATATAATTGATGCATTTATGATTTTTTTTTTTTTTTTTTTTTTTGCCGTTAAGAAAGGTCAGGTATTCAATTTGGATATTTATTTTGGAAGAAAAATCACTCATTTTTTGAAGGATTTTTATCTGAGATATTATACCGATACGTCGTAGTCAATAGTCTGAAGATGACGCCCGGGGTTCTGATTACCTTGTTTGAAAATTAATATGATTAGATAGTACGCGCTGAACATTCTTTTTGTATACAAGGTAGAATCATGGATGTAGGTACAGGCCTTGTTCACCAGAGCATGCTGGATATAAAAGTCCACCTTACCAGTATTCCGCTATTTATATTCTTTCGCTAAAAATAAATGACTCATCGGACACGTGTTGTAAATCAAAATTATCATTTTATACTAATCCTGAAAAAAAAATAGTACATATACATTTGTTATAATTCATTTCAGATTTTGGGTAGGTCCTCTTGTTGCAATATTGAATTCCTCAACTGCCTTATTGATATGTCAGTAAACTGTAATGCTTCTGGAAACCAGAAATTCATATGTCAAACCCAGTATAAAATATTTACTAATGTTGTATTAAAACAAGCCATTAAGATAATACACAACTTGATAACACACTCCACAGACCATTCTACAGCACTATCATAAGGCAGATCCTCTCACCACAACAAGAACAAATGCCTACAACTTTTCATCTTTTGGAAAAATAATTTGAGTACCAGAGCAGTCCTCCCCTATATTTTTCAGTGTGATAAAATGAAATGGCTACATTTTCTCATCTTGATATTCAGTAAATATTTCAGTACAATTAGTTCTGCTTAGCTGACCATGAATGCCAGTGTCCGTCAATATACACATAGTAGCTGTGGGTTAAGTCGGAGGAAGAAAAAATGTCACACATGTCTAAAATTCTTGACAAGCGAAAACATAAAATAAATAAAAATAAAATAAAAAATAATAATAATGAAAATAAAAATTGAGCTATACAAAACTTTTAAAAGCCCTCCCCCCTCCCAACATTCAAAATCTGAAGTGGACAAGTGGGGACAGCGTTCGTTCTTCACTACAAGAATTCAGCTTAGCTTAACATTGTTACCATTCAATGCTGTGGAGGCAGGAGGAGGGGGAGGGGAGAATCATTTATCATATCTTTGCATGTTAGAATAGCTAACTCTGGTTGTAAAAATAAAGGAAAGAGAATGAACATTATCAAAAGAAGTGGGAGAGCCTTTCCTTGCCCCCTTGCTTATACGTACATGCACTGTGTCATACATACTGAGTGTACTTGTTTCGAAGCCGGCGGCGAGACCGGCAAAGTGAATGCATTATTTTTTTTTTATTGCTAATAATGAATCTAAAACTTAATTGAAATGTTTTGAAAGAAGATCAAATGAAAATGTTATCTTAACTATTTCTTGCCTAGAAAAAAATATTCATTCTGTGAATCTATAATATCATATATGTTCTTTAATGTTTTAGTTACACGGATTTAAAGGTTACATCTGCATTGCTGAGTGGAAAAGCTGTTACAGCTCACGTGTCGCCAGAACGTTCGGAACACTATAATTCCACAGGAGTGACATGAACACTATAATTCCACAGGAGTGATATGAACCATTGATTCCATCAATAATTTTACTTACATTAACTTACACAAATGCGGGATTGTCTCCTTATCAAGACTTACCAAAGTCTTTAACATAAATAAAGTATTTATGAATGAAATATTTTGATATTTTAGTATATCTCATGATGTCTGGTGAAAATGCCATATATTTTAGATCCTGATGCTAAAACATTAGCTCAAAATCTAATGGTGCAAGCTGCTGTAACACGGTTGGCAGATGAGTAGAGTATAGAGGAGAAATTCCAGGAAGACCATTTCCCAGAATTCCCAGCCCATGTTCTTAATTGAAATGATTGCGCATGTGCATTATTTAGATTACTTCAACTATAAGGCTATATCTGGCTTGTCTTTCATTTTGATGTATACAACTCTTCTATAGTTTGTGTTATTGTACCGGTACATTCTTATTTCAAGACTCACAGATTTTACTGGTTTTGTAGAAATTCCACCAAGTCTCCTCGCCTTCACCCACACTTTCAGGATGGTCGGAGGAAACAGAAAAGTGTTTGCTACACCATTTCGGAGACCTCAGCGAAATAGCGGTTGGAAATTGTTCATCACAGATATTTATTGTGTTTAATATTCAATTTTAACCAAGTTTGCATAATCACTGTTTAATTATACAGTCTTTGTAATGATTATTTTCTTTGTCCTTTTCTATCTGTTTCTGCAAGCTGCACTGGAATTAAATTCTGGTTCATGTTTACATTCTCATCTATAGCTAGGTCAAGAAATTCTTCCAAATCCTCACCACTACAAATGCACACATTGTGAAGAATACAGGCTGTCTGTATGATATCACGGTATGATATCACAGGTATTCTTGAATGTATTTCAATCTGCGGAAGCAACCTTTTAAGTAGTCGAAATGTCCGCTAAATAATTTCTCTTTTGGAGTGTATCGAATGACCAAGTAAACAATGTGTAAATCGTAATCATAAATCCCCAAGACATATACAAGTTCGAGTGTAGGGCAACGCAGACCTCCGACAAAGCGAAGGTAGGATCAGGTGTCATGGAGGAGTAAGCATCCTCTGCTGACCGGTCACACCCGCTGTGAGCCCTTGATCGAAAATAGATATACGGAATTATCCGCAGTCAAAGTTAGTATGAAAAATTACAGTCTAACAAAGGGTATGAAACAAATCATTTAACATATATCCCAGAGACATTTTGTAATCGCAAACAAGGTCATTATAGCGACCGTAAAATTTGCGAAATGATGACTTCAGACGAGATTCGTTATAACCTGTAACGTCATCTTTTTTGTCAGTCGTTGACCTCGCTTTAAAAAATTCTCATACGCATGGCATGATCTCGCGTATCGAATCAACTGGGAGATATACACACCATAAGCAGGCGAAAGTGGTATATTACTACATAGATATTGTAAAGTTGAAGTCATCACGCTTGTCATATAATGTAGTTGTCAGTCTGCCATTAGAGTCAAGAGTCAATATTAAGTAAAATATCCAAATATGAAGCACAGACGTCAGATTCTGTAGTGTCCTTTATTTCGAGTTCATCGGTATATATCAAATGGACATAATTATGAAAAATATGATTGTTGATTGATAAGACGTCATCGATATATCTACATGTGTGGTTGAAGGACACGGCAAGTTTTTTTTTTTTTTTTTTTTTTTTTTGTTTTTATTCTGTAACAGTTTCTGAACAAATTCTGCTTCATAAGAATATAAAAATAAGTCTGCCAATAAGGGAGCACAATTAGTGCCCATGGGAATGCCAATGGATTGTTGGAAGACTTGGTTTCCAAACATACGTAAATGTTATCTACAAGAAAGCCAAGCATACTCTTAATGTCTGCTTCAGAGTACTTCTGCGGGCTATCGGAGTGGTGTCTAACAAAAGATGTACCCTGTTTTCCAATCACTAGAAATTTGTATTTTCGAGTGCCATGTTTGTTCAAAAAGCAATTATCTATTATCTGAAAAAGTCTAGATTTTAATTTATTGTGAGGAATTGTTGTATAAAGTGTGGAGAATCATACGTTTTGATGCTGTCGAGTTTAGAAAAATCCTGAGAATTTACATTTTAGGGGAGTCATTTGTTAAAATATGTCTGCTGTCTGGAAAGGTGTCCTGTATCTCCGTAAGGGGTTAAAAGCCAAACCATTAAAGGATAAGCTGCATCTCCAAACAGGTGATACCGGTCATAGTCACAGTTTTGGTATCTTGAATCCCATACTTCTGAATTTTGTTTTTAAAGCTTTCGCATCGAGAACTCTGTCAGGCCGACCAATATTGGTATAAATAAAGTGCACATTATCTTTGAAAATGCCTTTAAGCATAACTGAGTGAAATCTTTTTTTGTTGTACTATGCTTGAACATGAGAGTCATCAATGGCTCTAATGATTCCAGGAAACTCATGAACACCCATGTCATTGAATCATATCCATTGCCGTTACACTTGGTCATGTTATGAATTTAGACAACAGATTGTTACATATATATTTTATCACTTGATTTGTATGCTTTAGAAATGCATATTCCGTCAACCCAAACCTGTTCTGAAATACCCGGTCGCATTAAGAATATTAAATAGCATAATAAGGACTGAAATGTACACTGAACAATGCAAACTACATTTCATCTTTGCTTACCCAGTTCCTGTGATCATTGCACTCTCGCTTTCGCTGTCATGCAGACGTCAGACGGCTTACTGGAGTGTGACGTCACAGTCTCGTACATGTGCATATTCCCGGAATCTGACTTTATTAGTGTAAAGCTTTATAACTATAGTTTCACATAAAAATCAGGCAGAGGGTGACTCATAAAAATGCTATATATTCTTAAATATTTTTTTCAAATGACAAGATCACACATTTTCAAATTGCTTATATAAAACGAAGAAGAAAGTTACTATCTATCCATTTCTGTCGTCATAATGAGTGTTTATGATATGTTACAATGGTAACCGATTGCTTTTTGGAATATTTTTGCATTTTCATATTCATGGTGAACAAAACGTAGAATCCTCAAGTGACAAGAGATTGACTTTACAGTCCCTAGTATAAAGAGAATGAATGTCCGTGCAGGAATACAAAATTGTGAATGCGTTCAAGGAAATTTACATGATTAAAAAAAGGATAGATAATGTATTTACACATATATAGTACATGATATTATTCATGTAATTTATAGTGTGTTAGCCACACTTATTAATTGATAGCGTAGTTCCATAGTCAACATGATTTTGGGTTTTCTACTATATATATATATGTGTGTGTGTGTGTGTGTGTGTGTGTGTGTGTGTGTGTATAATCTTGAAAGAGGTCTTGTTTAAAAACATCATTTTGAACTCCTTTTTTGCTCTAATATGAAATCTAAATCATTTATGACCAAATATCAGGACATTTATAATTTTTGAAAATTTGGCCGACAGTTTCAGATACATGATGACTCAACTTCACTATCAACTTATATTTGATTTTCATATATTAGCCTTTGTTAGAGTGGAACAAAAATCTTGAGTGTCATGTTTTTACAGTTGTGTATGTATGGCTGTTAAGAAAAAAAAATAAGACATCGAATACAGAAACTACAGGTATTTATGTTGTTAATGATTTAAAAGTTAATATAAAATGACTCTAGATATTTTTTTTGAAAATACTGTAGGAAAGGGATTGTTTTCAATGAATTATGGTATTAAAAAAAATAGAAGTCAACTCATATATGGCACATGTTGTTGTCTTATTACAGGTCACATTCAGATTTAACAAAAATATTACTTTGTTTTACCTAACCATGTAAATACTAGTTTATGTAATGTTAATTGGAATTCTTAATTATTCCATCACGACATTCCATAATCTGTAAGATTTTTTTAACAGTTGAAACCAAACCTCTATAAACTATATATGTACACAGAAACAGGGATATAACTTGAAAACAAACTTGAAAAATTTATTTTAAAATTATATTTTTAAAAGACACCAAACAAGGCATAAAGGTACAAATGGTCAATTACATTCGTAACAGACATATTTATGAAGCAAGGTAAGAGTTAGAAAAATTTCAAGGGTTGAGACCCAAGCTTGTACCTTTTCTACTGAGAAAGGTGTGGGTGAATAGCCCAAAACTGCAATAAATAGACAAATATTGATCTATCCTATGATGTGTCATATAAAAAATTGACATGTATTTTTGCATGTGAACACAACTTCATTACACAGATGAACCCAATGATATCTTCTTTTTTCATAAGTTTTTTCCCTTTTGAATTAAGTATATGGGGACTTCCAGTTGAAGTAACTTAAAAATACACCATGTAAGAATGCTTTTATGTTTATTTGTCATGATTTATTTCTTTATAAATATTGTGTTCAGATTAATTTTCAGACTGTCGTGATGTTCAACAATGAATTTGTGGACTCCTTTGCTTTCCTTTTGTAATATCATCTCATACTTTCACTTGCTTTAATAGAGTTGTGTTGAGCTGGTCTATTTCCCACCTGTCACCACTTTCAGTATGTCTTTGAAAATTGTTAATCCAATTTGATGTATGCAAGTTTGCCATCTCAAAGTCCTATAACAGAATAAGAGAGACATCATTTTTCAGGACACAAGAAAATCTCTATTTCTCTCCCCTTGATATATATTTCTGTAGTTTTTGAGTTTGTACATTTTTATCATAAAACTTAATTACAGTACACCCTTTAGAGCCTAGTATTCATATTACATATTTAAATGATAGTGAAAGAGAATAAAAATACCGTTGATAGAATTTTTTTCTCACATCTGAGTATCAGTTTCTAATAACCTTGTGCATACGCAAGCTTGTAATATATCAGACCGGTAATTCTTCTCAATGTATATCACTATAGGAATAATTAAAATTGAAGCGAAATTAAACAGTCGGAAAAGTTACCCTCTCTCATCTCATCTATCGGTAGCGGAAAAACTCTCTCTCTCTCTCTCTCTCTCTCTCTCTCTCTCTCTCTCTCTCTCTCTCTCTCTCTCCACCTGCATATGTATAGCGGTCAGCCGGTTTCTATCGCTGGTTACCAGCAATTTCTTTTCACAAACTACTCAAAATATGGTAGTCAGGGGAACAAAAATTCAGAGAAAGGAATAAGGGAAAATGAGAGAAATCACCTGTGGAAAGACGTATCCCATTTAAATACACTGTATACGAAACTACATTCACAATGCAAATTTATTTTCAATATGAAAGTGTGACGATAAGCTGTAGAAAATCCACGATTTTTATCATTGATAAATTGCATCACAAGGGATAACTTTTGAAAAGGTAAATATTTGTCATAACTCCCAAACTTTAAATAGCAGATTTTCTGAAATCCGCCCTTGAAAACCATTTCTTATAACAGAACTAAAATTGGATAATGTATTTTACCGTGATGTTCATTTTTTCGTGTGAATATAGTGGCCTTGAAACACGTGTCCAAATTTTAGTGTGAATTTCACGTTCATAGCTTTTCTTGTGAAATTTTGAAAGAGAATCACTGTTCACGTAAAATTCGTGTGGAAATTTTTATGTGAATTTGATGTGAATAACATTTCACGTGAAATCTATGAATCTTTAAATGTGAAATTCACGTGAATCACTGTTCACATGATTTCCATGTAAAATTCATGTGAATATATTAACATGAATTTCACTTCACTTGCTGTTCACGTGAAATTAATATTTTAAAGTGAATTTCACGTGAATCACTTTTCACGTAAAGTTCACGAGAAAGGTTCACTTGAATTTCACGTGAACAGCAATTCACATGAATTTCACGTGAGGCACATTTGGTTGTGTAAGCCGGACCGAAAAAAATGTTCAGAAATAAATGCGCCCACTAACGGAGCCATCGCTTTCTTGCGTCAAGGCCAACCTTTGGCACACAATTGCGTCGTAAAGATCTGACGTTATAGAAGTCCAGCAGTGATTTGTCAGCAGACGGACTGGGTCGTTTTCTGCGGTCTGTAATAGACAAGGAAGGACAGACTACACTTTGATAACTGATAGGTAATCAGTTTCGTGTCTGCTGCTGTAATCAAAGACCGATAATGACGAAGGCAGAAAAGTTAATTAAATCGTAAGTCACTCTAATTTGAAGAATTGTTCAGTTGAATAGCTTAGATGTTACATAAATAAGGTACTCCGACAAACCAATTAGACTGGTGTAAAGATACTTATGTTTTTATATTGACTGTAAATTATCCGTCAATGATGACGGAAAAGAAAGCATCTCGATAATGGAACCTAACCTTAAAGAGAAAAGGTGAGATTGCTTTACCAACTTTGTTGGCCAGAAACTGTTACTGATCGCTATTTTTGAAAATTGTATATGCGTCCGCGTCGTATTAAGTTTTATATGACAAGCCAAGATTACATATGTATATTCGCAGACTACAGTTTTTGTTCTGTATAGAAAATTCTTCATGGTTATTGCAAAGATCAAAGGAATCCCACGGTCATTATTCTGCGATATATTTTCATAAGTAACAACTAGTTATTGGAAACTTTATACTCATCTCACTCCCACTTCGTGATTTGCTAATACAATAATAAAGTCGATAACTGATAATCCAATTTTATAATCATAACAATTAATCAATATATTCCGAGATCGATACACATGTAAATAACCATGGCGATATAAAGACACGTTAACCTTCTTCCACGTATGTGTAGCTTTCTTGGACTTTGTATTCTAAGCAGTTGATGTAATCCGTCAACATCAAACTAAATACGTGAAATATGTCTCAGAATAGATCCACTATACCCCACCATCTCACCTTTTGTTAGCAAGAAAATGTAGGCCTAGTCAGTTTCAGAAACTGTCACGACGTCATGAAGTGACCTAATTCATAACTCGATAGGTCAGCGATCGGTTGCATATTTCTGAGCCGCGTTAGAATAGAAATAAAGTTCCCGTTTTTTATGGATGATGCAGAGTAACTCCTCTATGGCAGGTCAAACGTTGCAGTATTTGATCCCTTCCATTTGAAATGTATAATTTTATATTTGTATTTTATATATTTTCATTTGTATTAGCTCCATGGGGATCCGGGTTAGAATAGGTCCTCGGTACCTCTTGCTCGTTGTAAGAGGTGATTAATGGGGCTTTCATTAGTATAAAGCCGCACACATCGAGGTCCTGTGTCACAGCAGGTGTGGAACGATATCCTCCCCTGCTCAAAGGCCATAAGCGCCGAACATAGGCCTAAATTTTGCAGCCCTTCACCGGCAATAATGACGTCTCCAGATGATTGAAACATTCTCAAGCGGGACGTTAAACAATATACAGTCAATCATTTGTATTGTATCAGAGCAGAGTGATTGTTACAATTATACAAATCAAATGAAAAATATAGAATACAAATGGAAAATAATATATTACAAATGAAAAACAAATTAGAAAATATAGAATACAAATGGAAAATTATACAATGCAAATAAAAAAAATATACAATTCAAATAAAAAAAATTATACAATACAAATAAACACAATTAAATCTTTTGCGTTTTGCAAATAAAAAAAATTATACAATACAAATAAAAAAAAAAATATGCAATACAAATGGAACGTTTGACATGTCATACCTCTTCGATCTCGAAATGTTTGAAATCCTGCAACATCCACGGAAAATCTTAAGTGAAAGACTTGTAAAGTACGCTTTTGATTTTATAGTGCACCTATAAATGAATACTTTATGCGACTTTATGTCCCGAAACTATTGTTTCCACATGTTAACTACTAAGCTACCATTTGTTATGATGAATTATAGTTCAGCAAAAATGTATCGAGCCCGAAAGCGATACTAATCTATCAGATAAGAACTGTCTGTTAGATTGTACACTAGACTTCCCAATAACTAAGTGTAGTTGTTGTTTCCTTTGGTCTGAAGTATTTGAATTACGCTTTCAGTGTAATTGTGGGGGTCACACTTTTGATGAATTAACTATCTGCTAGTAATGGTTATGTTATAGATCATAATTCCGGAGAAATCTTTTGCGTTTTGCGTTGCTCAATCGGTATGGCTGATGGAATGTTCATTTTGCCGCCTGTCAATACTGTATCCGGTGGTGAAACGTTTCATCACATGCCGATAACAATAACATCCCTCTAGTTGTTGGTAACACATGGTTTTTTTAGTCAATTATAAAAAAAAAAAAAAAAGTCGTATGTGAAATATGTTACATTTATCCCATCTATTGAACTGAATTCGCGCCGTTGAAGGTCGCCTGTTTGGTACAATGTAAAGAGTTGTGTAAAAATGTTTAGAATGAGGGTTCGAACAAAATTGATCCTATTTAATGAAACTGAATTCGTGCCGTTAAAGGTCGCCTGTTTGATGCAAAAGAGTTGCTTAGAAATGTTTACAATTAGGATTTTAAATATGACGACCAGCCTTCTGTATGGAACTTGTGAGGTTTCATGTGATGTTGTGCTTGGCAAACAAAATACCCCCCCCCCCCCCTTGCCTATGTTGAAAGGTCTCGATCCATGAGTTGTAATTGCCACCAAAGTTCAGAATTTCTGGCACTAACCTGGAGTTGTCGCCATCACAAAATATGTACATGGACATCGTAGTTCTTAGTTAGATTCCGTATCAGCACGTAGTGTGTAGCCTAACCCAAAGTCTGTGCCGCGACAAATTGTACGGCGTTAACTTAGATTCAGGCCGCCACAAAATATGTGGAACTGACCAAGATTCGGCTCTGTCACGTAATCTGTGGAGATAAATTACTATTGGCGTCGCCACACACTGTGTGGATCTGACCTAGATTCGACTCTGTCACATAATAAGTGGAGATAGATTACAATTGGCGTCGCCACAAAATGTGTGGATCCACGCTAGATTCGGCACCGTCATAAAATTAGTAAACCGGACCTGAAGTCGGCGCCGCCACAAACAATGTAAACCTGGGTCTGAAGTCGGCGGCGCCACGAAATGTGTGGACCCACCCTAGATTCGGCGTCGCCACAAGTGTGTGAAGCCACGTTCGATTCGGCTCCGCCCACATTTCTGGCTATGAAAGAAGCAGCATAACTTCCTTGATTTCCGTAATGTCAGTGAAGTAAGGATTTCGTAAAAGTTCATTTTTAATTTCTAGTTTACTGATAATTACATAATATTATTACGTCAGTGTCAACCTTATTCCACCCACGGTACTGAACGCCTTGATGTAAACTAAGTACACATAGAAAGAAATGAATTGGACACATTTTTTTTTGCTAGATAATATTCTCCACTCTAGTGGATCAAACTAGTTTCTCCCGATCGATATTCAATGTGGTATAAATAATCCGGCTCTCACGACTTCTCCAATGAAAAGCAATCGGTCACCGCACATGTAAGTACTGAACGATTTATATTCTGTTTACATGTTACATGGAAATAATTTTGATGTAGGACACTTTTCAACTATTTCGAACTTCTCGATGCATGCTAGCTTAATGAAAATCCTGCTTGTGAAAATATAAAAAAAAAATTCTTACAAATCGCAATGACTACAATATTGGTGGGGGAGAGGGTGGGATGGGGGTATTGGCCCGTATAAGAATAGATTCGCCGTAATAAAAGTTTTGTTTTACATAATAGATAATATGTTTTACTTATATATATAGTTTAGTATTTTCTTTTGTTGTACTTAAGATGTTTAAATGAATGTGCACGGCGGGTAATGTTGTATATTTACTATAATCTTTCGGGTTTTCATAGAGTGATGTAAAAAATAGAAATTCTTGGCGATCCCTAGAAAAATGTTTATGCTGTTTTAATTTTCTGTTTTAGCGACTACAAAAACTCGATTTAAACTTTAACTACAGGGGGGAGGGGACTTCCACTGGAGTTTCCAGGAGTCCGTGTTATTCCAGTTGTTAATAAGATTATGAACCTTATTATTGTTCGTTACTTTCACCTTTTTTTTTCATACAAACTATAAAGCCTGGGTAATATTCCTCCGCATGCCAAACAGGGTAAAAATACATACCTATATAATGTATACAAAAGAAAACGGAACAATCACAGCAAAAGAAATAGTACACAATCACACAACAGTGGCGGATCTAGTGGAGGGTTTAACACAACAGTGGCGGATCTAGTGGAGGGTTTAACACAACAGTGGCGGATCTAGAGGAGGATTGCGCCTACAACCCACCTTTCTGATTAAACATTATCTTTTGTTGCCACTTTGGGGGTCATCGACTCTCCCTTTTTGATGCGAAAAGGTACAAACTTGGGCCGCAACCTTACTCACTCTTTGAAAATGTTTTGGAGCCGTCACTTCACTGTTCTGTATAGTGTAAATGACAATGCTCGTGTATCTGATGGAAATCAGAATTAAACTAACCAATTTCTTGCTTACATTTCTGGACAATTATACATGTAAAAAATAATTCATTTACTAATTGATCAGCGACAGACTTTATTTTTTTTAAAAAGATGTAAATACGGTTGATATCATTTTCAAAAGATGTAAATACCTCTAGTTTTAAAAATCCGTGAATATACCCTGTATTATTTTCTGTGTGTGCAGCTCCAGCTACTAGATTAGGGTTTATTGGATTATGTAGATGTCATCCATCCAAAAGCCACTTTTAGATAATCATCTTCTATTATCAACTATTCCAGCTATAATAATTTCGTCAGTCCGGCATCGGCATGAGAAAACCACATGAGCCGGTATTCTGTAATGATAAGAATAAATTAAAGATCTCGTATGTCTATCGAATTTCCTCCAGAGTGATTGTACAGATAATGGTAGTGTCGTATTAATTAGAAGTTGGGGTTTTTTTTTATTATTTACTGGGTGAGTGTGAATTACAAAAATTACAATATGACAGTAGGTTAAGGCACGAGAAAGGATCACCATAAAGAATCTCCTGTGGAACTGAAAATCAGAAATAGAAACGTGGAACTTACATTAATTCACGGAAAAGTGTGGGGATGGGGGGTGGGGGAGGCAAACCTGAATGGTGATGATAATTCGGGGCGACCTATCCCTTCCCTTTTTTACATTACAATGGTGGTTAGCCATAATTACATAATTAAACAACAGTCACTTGGCCATTTCGAATGTACATTTAAACAGCAGATCAAGTGAGAGTCGCATTTTCAGTTCAAAATCATCGCTGGTCTTATTTGTGTAGAAGCTGTGTACTTTGTCACTACAGGAAAGTTAGTGTAATAAGTTTAAAAGAAATAAAAATATTAAATGCCTCTTAGTATTTCGTCGATTTACGCTCTTTCAAATCAAATTTAAATAGTTGCGTCTGAGATACATACAACATGATGGGATATTTCCCGCAGGACGTCTAACAGACTTGTATTTTCAATATTGATAACTTTAAAAACTCATTTTTCTACTTTAAAGTAATTCTGTATAAAAAAAACCCCAAACCAAACAAAAACAAACACACAAAAATTATATATATATATATATATATATATATATATATATATAATATATATATATATATATATATATATATATATATATATATATATATAATCACTAAAAGCTAACAGGAAATCTACAATCGTATTGCAAATTACATGTTTATCGTATTTGGCTTGCTTATCAATGATTTTTTTTTAGGAACGCACTCTTTGTCGACCAAAGCGCGAAGTGAGAATGGATGACGTAATTGTTCTCTAAGGTTCCCCAATAGCCATCATTAATTAGCTAATCCTCAATTGAGAATACTTACGTCCCCCATTACTACTCTGTGCTAAGTGAACTTAAAAAACCTAATGATTAGCGAGCCAATACAATAAACAGGTAATATGCAGCGTACATACGTTTGCAGATTTATTCTCGTTTTAGTCATTTTTAATTTATGACTCTTCCCTCACACTTCCGTTTGACCTTAAACAGGACGTCCTCACCAACAATGAAAGCATTCACGTTTAACGTTCAGGATACCTTTTATTTTTAATTTCGATATATAAAGACCAGACACTGAGAATTTTTACTATATGGATATTCAACCTAGCCTCATCTGCAGTTTTGTACCAACAATTCCACGCTAATCCTGGCAATGCATAGCTTTTATTGGCAGGGGTTCTGATCCTGCAGTGTCCATTTTTATTGGCAGGGGTTCTGATCCTGCAGTGTCCATTTTTATTGGCAGGGTTTCTGTTCATGCAGTGTCCATTTTCATATATAGATGACAGACAGTACTATAATGTCTGTGATATATTAAATATAATTTTTGCTGTGACTTTCCGCACTCCTTTCTTCAATCATTTCAGGTAAATATGAACACTAATTACAAGAAAGGTCGATCACAAAGCCTGCCTAATTGGAACGGTGACCAGGATGACAAGCTACACTACAGACTGACCATCATGGGCGACGCAGGGGTCGGCAAGAGTTGTATCATCTCGCAGTTCCTCTACGACCGCTTTATTAGTGAGTACAAAGAAACTGTAGAGGAATTCCACCGCGGAGAGTACACCGTGGACGGCCGAGAATTGATCCTTGACATTTTAGACACCGCGGGTGCACATTCATTTCCGGCCATGCGCAGATTGGCTATCTCAACGAGTGACGCTTTTGTTTTGGTGTATTCTATAGACGATGAGTCCTCATTTCAAGGAGTTAAATATTTACGAGACATTATTTTAGCTGAGCGAAAAGGAGAAAATGTACCAATAGTCGTGGTGGGTAATAAATCTGACATTTCTGAAGAGAAGAGAGCCATTATGCGTGAAACAGCGGAGTCGATCGTGTGCTTTGATTGGGGCAACGGGTACGTCGAGGCTTCAGCAAAAGCTAATGTTAACGTTGTTGGAATTTTCAGAGAAATTCTGCGACAAGCGCATGTCGAGCTGAATATTACACAAAAAATTCCACGGAGAAAGCGCTTTGGTTCCACGTCATCTGAAGGATCTGACATCTCGAGCAGTAATTCACCAACAAGGAAAAGAAACAGCTGCGTCATTTCTTAGCCCAGATTGACGGAATTTATCGTGCAGCTTGCGAAATGTTGTACATTACTGTATATATAAATTTCTTTAATAAAACGTGAAATTGTATATTGTCACTGATCGTTGCACTCCGTTCATGCAGAAAATTTCTACCGTACTGATAATCAATAGCGCTTTTTTGTATGTGCGTCCTATATAAAACTTTTTTATAGATTTGTCTATAGATCACACGTGCACTGAATCCAGTGAGGAAGTGCTTCTTTATCTTTGTGATATATGCAGTTATGTTGTGTGCGCTCGCGTCGTAATCGGGAGGTTGCGAGTTCGATCCTCGCACGTACCATGGCCGAGTCAAAGCTAGGATGTAAACATAGGCAGGCGTTGGCACGTTAAAGAACCCTGACTGCTACAGCTCTGAGCGGTAAACATAGTTCTAAATTTGTGGTACTTCACCTAAAGCTGGTGACATCTCAATATGAGTGAACAATTTTCGAAAGTACGTACAACAAACAATCCAACTTCTGTGTAACTGATGCAAAATGTTCAACGGGACCGCGAAAACCATATCCACAAGTCATATAGTGTATTTTTTAAAAGAGTTTTTGAGATAATTTCATTGTATTTTTCGGTATTTAAGATAGTCAGATAGATGGATAGCGTATAAAAAATAATTAATATCTGTATGCGGCCTAATCAATCGCGGTTGTTTCCCCACCACAATAAATCACGTCATCAGCGCATACCTGTGGAAAAGAGAACAAGTCTTCTCAAATTTTCTGTTAATTGAGTCTGCTTAAAGAAATGAGTGGGTCTTCTTAAGAGTTTGTTCATTTCGTTGAACAGATGTACTCCGAGTCTGTTCATTTCGTTGAACAGATTTACTCACGAGTTTGTTCATTTCGTTCAGCAGATTTACTTATAAGTCTGATCATCTTCTTTAACGAAAATGTAAATATTACAAACTCACACAGGTCTCTTTTTAAGAAATAAATTTCATTTTTTAAAGTATGTGGATGTATGAACTGCGACGGTTCACGCCAGTATACGTCATGAAGCATATTAGTGCTTCATGAAAAATAAGCTGGCGTGACGCGTTGCATTTCATACCATCATAAAATTTAAAAAAAAAAAAAAAAAAAAGAAGTTTATTTTTATACTTGCATTCTATTTTCTTTTCTGTTAGAATTCCCAGTTGTTAAAACAAAATTGTTCACAATCGCAACAGGTTCATCATTACAGTTCGTATATATATCACAGGGAAGCGCATTGGAAATATTAATATATTCTGTTTTATCTGTGTAGTAGATGTAATGTCAAATAATTAAATATATGAAGCATTTAGCTAACAAATTTCACGAACATTCTTGTCAAAAATTGGGGAAATACATGACACGCCCTTATAGTTGCGAAGGATAGTTAAAGCGTACGCTGCTAAGTCAAAATTATCAAAAATGATCAGCATCATTTATGGAGCCGCATTATCTAGTCAAGGCTTCTAAGCATTATATTGGATTCTCAATGTACATGCGTTTTAAGAAAATGTGACATTTGTAATAAATCAACCGAAATGAATATATTTATAAAGTACCATACACGTTTTGTGAAAAATGCCTTTTTATAAATTAATGAATACATTTTAATTAATTGATTATATATGTGGTAATGACAGATAAATTTGGGACGTATATTATATCTTACTTGGTCCCACGTGGCATGGATTTCACTAACAAGTGTTCATCACGCACTGACGTAGCTTAAAATGATACGATCTTACTGCAGACTCAATCTGTCTTAATTTTTGTTTTGTTCTGCAAAGACCTGATCGAGAATAAAAATGCTAGCACCAGAGAGTCATCACTCACTTGGAGTTTATTTCTGTCTGACCTATCTGTCTCCAGAATCCTTGGCCAAGAACACACTTCGATAACAAGATATCGTTCTCTTCCTGGAAGACTTAGATATCGATCCTTGACTAATCTCTGGGTGAGTATCATGTGAAATTCACTCGATACCCGGTTATGGAAAACCTCTACGGTTGTACAAATATTATGATAGATTACACTGCGTATGACCGCTTAACCGCAAAGAAATCAACGGACACACGTAGAAAGAAAATAATAATTTTCTTAATTACACCGAATAAGCTCGTTTTACCTGACAGCACATAATAAAGACGCTCGGATTTATGCTGTAAAACCTCTTATTTCCCAGCGATTAATTTACACGAAATTTGCCAGGGAATGATAATGTGCTGTAACACTAGGATATCTCGGTTTTTCTTCTGATGTCAAATTTTTAGTCCCAAGCAGTGTAAAAATGGTTGTATTTGTATAATTCATTTATTCAGTTAATGAAATCCAAATTCAAATCAGGCTGATGGATATGTGTATTGTGTCTTGCATCTACAAATATTTACATTTGCAATGATTTTGCCTGTGATATATTTTTAAATTGTAATATAAGTCATTTCCTCATGAACGCGCTGCAGTTGTAAACAATCAAGAAATGGGTTCTGAACTGGGACGTTTCACGCCGGTGTAAATAGAGGATCTTGATCGAGTGCTTATGGCTGATGAAATTCATAAAATGAGTTGCCAGATTTAATATTTCCCGAACCTTGGCTAGGGAAATATTTAAATTTGGTAACGAATTTCATATGCCATAAGTACGAGTGTAAAATTCTATTTATGACACAACTATAAATAAACGCTTATTTTAGTTACTTTCCATTTCACTTTTCTGTATAATGAAGTGATTTCCAATCTCTGAAAATGTCCTTATGCGGAAGAGATAGATATGTCAACGTGATAGTTACATTGAAATTTCAGTCTTTAGGATTTTAATTTTTAGCTATGTCATTATATAAAAAAAACCCTAAACAAATGAAACGGGGAAAATATGATGGACTTGAAGAACGTTTGTAGAATAAAAATTGTATGCATGTCAGCATACCCTGACCTCACATGACCCTACATAATTTGCATTGTTATTAACCTGTGCTACGAGTTCATTTTTCCGAACCTGCGTTATGAACCCGGAAGCTGTACTGTTGTGTGATAAAGAGTAATGCCCCCCCCCCCCCCCCTCTTCCATCTTCCTAGAATAATGACGGGGGTGGGGAGTGTCACTTTTCGACGTCAAAAAGTGACCTCCAATCATTATTCGGCGTAGAAAAATAACCCGTTTGCCCGTAGAAAAAGTGTCATTTCCATTAAAATTCTTTGGGAAGAAAAATGACCTCCATAGAATGCAGTCGCACTAATGACTGTAAACAGTGAGTAGATTTTTAATTTCTGTCAAAATTAACCAAAAATTAAAAAAATGATTAAGAAAATCATTTTTTATTTAGAAAATAAGACTTTACCCATATTAAATTTAGATACTGGATATCTAGTCATAACGAGTTATCTCGTTATTACGAGTGAATATAGGTATATACTAGTAGTTATATCGAGATAATAATCTCGTTATAAAGAGATTCTGGGTGGTTCTGGCGTTGAAATGGGTGGGGGTGGGGGTGGGGGGCTCTATTGGTCATATAGTGAACATGCATTGATGTTAAAAAATCTTATTCTCTACTACTGGGCATGGAACATGCAAACAGAGTGCATGATCAAGATGAAAAATGTAGGCTCTACCAAAATTGTAAAATTCTTGATACCGAGGGTTCTGGTCTTACAGGGGGCATTATGGGTCATATACTAGTAGCTGATATGCATTAATTAAATCGTTTCTAATACTGGACATTTTACTGGCAAAATGAGTGCATGTTTGGGATGAGCAAGGATTCCACTGCCAAAATTGTGAAATTTTTGGGATCTATTATTTGGGCGGGTTCTATTTATCATGTAGGGAAAGTGAATTTATACTTTGAAATGTAATTTAACTTTCCATCATAATTCTGAGTAAAGAGAAGAGTTTAACCATTACAAACCCGCCCTCCACCCCTACTCACCCCCCCCCCAAATTACACTAAATGACTAATGATTTTTAGGTCACCGAGACGAAATCAGGGGGAGCTTATGCTATACCCCCCAGCGTCGGCGTTTTTGGAGCAGGTACCATATCTACGTTTGGTCCTAACTTCACAAGACTTAGCCTGGATGGTGCATCTGTGGATATTTACGAACTTAACAGACTTGGATGCTGAATCTGAGCCATAAATTTCAAATGTTGGAGCAGGTAAAAGTTTTTGGAGCAGGTGTCCTGTGCTGACCACATCCAAGTTATTACTGTCCTATCCTCACCAAACTTGGACAGATGATTCATATTCATCATACGATGCTCGTGCTAATGGACTTCACAGGCTGCATGTTAAATCTGAGTCAAAGGTTTCGGATGCTGGACGAGGTTTCAGTTTTTGGAGCAGGTCATATATCTATAATGAATACTGGTCCTACAATATTTTATCATGTCACATTATACAATAAATTCTGATGTGATATAATATTTTTATTTTATGATATTGTTTCATAAGATACAATTTTGTAGTTATATGATATTATATCATATGATACAGTATTATATGATTTGATTTGAACTATTAATATCACAAGATATTGAATTAACTTTAGTGACATTCACAGTAGGTATCAGTAGGTATATAATGATCTTTTGTACCCACTAACAAAACTGGCAAAGCACATAATCAAGACTAAGATAAACTGCAGGTCAACCTTTGTTTTCGGATTCACTCAATCTCAGTAGCATATGAAATCAAACTATTAAAAGTTCTAAACGTCGGGCTCTTTTGTCATTGTAAATGTCTGGCTGAACTAAGGCAGACTTTATTTGGACTGGTGTGTAAGGTGACGCATTTTACCCTAGTCCGTTTCTAGGCGGTGATAACAGTTGTGCTTTATTTACTGTGACATAACAGTGCAACGTTTTAGTGTTTTACTGTGACATAACAGTGGGACTTTATAGTGTTTTACTGTGACATAACACTGTGACATTTTAGTGTTTTACTGTGACATAACAGTATGGCGTTTTAGTGTTTTACTTTGACAAAACAGTGCTACTTTCTAGTGTTTTACTGCGACATAACAGTCTGGCTTTTTAGTGTTTTACTGTGACATAACAGTGTGACGTTTTAGTGTTTTACTGTGACATAACAGTGTGACGTTTTAGTGTTTTGCTATGACATAACAGTGTGACATTTTAGTGTTTTACTGTGACATAACAGTGCTACTTTATAGTGTTTTACTGTGACATAACAGTATGACGTTTTAGTGTTTTACTGTGACATAACAGTGTGACGTTTTAGTGTTTTACTGTGACATAACAGTGTGACATAACAGTGTGACGTTTTAGTGTTTTACTGTGACATAACAGTGTGACGTTTTAGTGTTTTACTGTGACATAACAGTGCGGCTTTTAAGTGAGTATTGAGAACACATTAGACATAACATATTAAATGCTATTTTATTACCCATATCTTGACAACTCGTATCTACCCCTTTAAATATCAAATTACTCTGTTAGGACAGAAGTTATTTTTCTACGGGAGTCATTTTTTTTTCAGGTATAATATGCATGGGGGTCATTATTCTTCTCTACATCGCCATACTTCATGAAGCGCATTGTTTACAATTGATCCGGAGGAAATAGCTTAGATAACAAGGCATAAACATTGGAAAATGTAAATATTGCGTGTATGAATCTTACTAAATGTAGTACGTCAATCTAATTAATGGCTGAGAATTCCGACAGAAATAAAAAGTAGAATCTAAATGTAAGAAATAAATTTCAATAATTTGAAAACACATGAGGGTATGAACTGTAATGCTTGACGCCGGAATAATTTTCATGAAGCGCTGAAATAGGCAAACGTAAAATCCGCATAAACTAATTTTATTTCTTAAATATATAATACTTTTGTAAGGCCATTGCGTGTTATTTTTCAGCTTTATGTCCGGGCAAGTACAAACTCGAGTGAAAAAAGTTGAAATGGCAAACATTTACTCGTTTTATTCCTTGCTAATTCATTGTGTGTTTTTTTTTCTTCAAAAAATCTTGAAATTAGCCATGTTTGTAGTTTTACTGTCTCGCGGTCTGTGGTGTGTCTGTATGCAGGTCTATATACATCTACACGTAATTCTCAGAATTCTATTGTAAAAAAAAATGAAAAACAAAGAACACCTCAAGGAATTTCCATCTATTACAGAGCCCCCACCCCCCACCCCACACCCACCGCCCAATTTTTAACGTGTTTTAAAGCGTGCTGACGACAGGACGTAAAACACAAAAAAACGATATCTGGCCTATAATGTTAGTTTAACTTAATGGTTTTATGAATTAAATCCAAAAACTGAGTGGTGCAAATAAATCACCGTGGACCAGTTGGAGTGGGCAATTCCCGGACTCAGTCAACACTCCGTACAGCATTTGTATTCATCGATAGATTAGTCTTGAAGAAAACAACGAACGCCATCAAATAAGATGAAGCTACAGCATGAAATTTCAAACTCTTGATGAACCATAGGTGATGATTTATGAAGTTCAAACAGTCAGCACTCGCAATATTCTCTAATTGGACCAATGACACGAAATACAATTGCATTGCGGGCTGACAACTAAAGTCTCAGATGGCCGTAGATGAGATCTGCATAGTCGTGCTGTGTCTGAACGACAGCTCTGTTTCTGAGAACCAAAAGCTCTGACAATTAATGACATAATTGTATCAGGAAGACATACAAGAACATAGAGGGTAGATGCCCTTCTTTTAAATGTGCTCAGTGGTTGTCTACTAAAAACAAAAACAAAAAATAAATAAATAAATAAATAAAGTTCAGAATATTGCGATTAAGAAATATGAAGAAGTAAAATCTCATCAAAGAGAATTTTAGACAATACTGGTTTGTCCCTTCCTTCATAATAATGAAATATCGGTCAGAAAAATGTTTTCTTAAGCTATTCGGTCACGGCAGACTTTCACGATGCAGGAAGTCGACTTGCAAGGCATCAATAATCTAACGGAAGTGTGTTCATTTTGCAGGATCAGGGCCCCTCTGTGAGGCCCCTGATGTGTTTTATTAAAGTAATAATGGGCTTATTTACAAAAGAAAAAAAGTGTTTTATAGATTTGGGAAGTTGACTGCAGCAATGTAGGGTAATAACGAAACTACATAGAACAAGCATGAGTTTAGATATTGGCTAAATCAGGTATCGTCACAAATGCACAAATCTGTGGTGCAATTGTAGCATCATTGTCGTGAATGCAACTAGAAGGATTGTCATATTGCATGTGGGTCGAATACAATCAATGTACAGTATTAGAAAATCCCTACTTGCAGCATGCTTTCTAACAAAGAAAACAACACTACGTATGTGCAAACGTTTCGTATTTTGGTGGTTTTTCTAAAGAAATTGATAAGCAAATTATTATGCAGTTTTAAAGCTGTCTAAAGATTAGCAGCACCTTTTCCATCAACAACAAAATAAACATACTTTCTTATTTCAACATTAAAAAATATATTCATTTCAAGTATAATTGTATTCCCTAAGGAATTACGAAAGAAAGAGTATTTCACTGAAGTCGTCACTCTTGATCCCATTAAAAGTTTATTTTTCGTTTTTCGTAAAAATCTTAAAAGTGTCTGTAAATGTAATGAAGACTTAAGGACATATGCGACGATTCTCAATAACGTAATTTTTTCGTGAAATCTCGTGTACAATTCACATGCATTCTCTCTCGTTTCTACCAAAAAAAAAAAAGTATGTTACTATGTCTGTTTCAGTGTTAGCATATTTTGATAGTTCCTGGTTGTTGCAAATAACAAATGTAAGTTCAGTTCTACTGTATAAATGGATATTATCCTAGTAAAGAAGTAGAGAAAAATGGGGTATCGATCCCTGAATCCTTATATTTCAAGTTAAGTGATCTAACCACTGAGACACCCAGGAGGAGGTGAAGAAATAATTTTAGAGAAAATGTCAGAAACGTCGCATATGTCCTTAAGATTTCTCGTAAATATCAATAAATTTCATCGGATCTAAGTATTAGTCGTTGTCGGAGTATGAGACATCTTCATAACTGTGCTACATTGGCTCTGGTGAAAGTTCAGTCAATGACATCATTTCTCAAGCTCCATCATATTGGAACAGCTAAAGAGGGTTGCACTTTGACTTTCACACGAAAGGTTTCCGTGCTTTCAGAAAGGTTTTCGTGAAGTCAGTGGAATTCAGCAATTTCTGAATGTTGTAATGCATTGACGACACATCTCATTAGATACCACGAAAGACTTGCATGGACGTCATTTAAGAGTGTTGTGTATGTCGATATTACGCAAAATAATTTTTCTTAATGTATTTCGTAGAACCAATGGCATTTTAATGTATGTTTCTGTCAAAGTTTGATTCGCTCTAAACACGGAAATCAATAAGGTTTCTCGGATTAGTGTATGAATCCTTGTCACGAAATTTCGCGCGGAAAACCACGTGGTTGCGTCATCCACAAAAGCATGCAGATAGTATAGCTATGATGTGAAGTCCAAACTGGGTATGTGACGTCAACGTGTTTACATGTACTGGTATTTATTGACAATCGTAATGTGTGTAACAACATCAGCAGGCCGTATCAATTTACTGCGCTTATGAGCATTTCGTTTTAACTTTATAGATAAATTCTGCGCTATGCTACATACCGTATGATTTCAAATCCAGAGCCTTCAAGCTTACCTCTTTGCATTTCATACTTGGAGGGAAATATATTTTGTGACAGGTGGCGTTTTAGAAGAAAGTTTTGGAAATTGCCGTTCTTCTTTCACTTCCTTAGTGTTTTCCATTTGTAGTTTCTGTTTTATCGCATGTGAAACAAAATTCAGACCGATATCAGAAACTTCAAGGACTGAGTAATAATTGGTCCTTTGAAGAAGGATTTGATAAATATTAAAGTAAAATATTTTTGAAGTCTAGGGAGCTTCAAGTAAAAATTGTCATTTCAAGCTCGCTATCTTTTTTTTTCTTTTTTTTCTTTTTTGTTTTTGCTTTTTTTTTTTTTTGGTTTTTTTTTTGTTTTTTTTTTTGGTTTTTTTTTTTTTGTTTGTTTTTTTTATATTTATTTTTGTGTGTCACTAGATATAGGATTATCAAACAATTTTTTTTCTCTTTGTTGTAGATTTTCTATGGATCATGAGTGTATTATACTTGATTCAGTTAAATGTTGAATTTGAAAAGCAAAGTTCAAATTCTCATCAGGCTCATTGATAAGATCCAATTTTCCCTCTCAAAAGTTTGCAAATTGTCAAGTATGTACATGTAGAGAGCAGAAATTTTCTTAAGGCTTTCATATTCAAAAGTGAACATCGAAGGTAGTTAGCTCCTTAGCTTTAAAGTGCTACCACGCGACATGCGAAAACTGTGAAGATGCTAGAATAGATCTATGCATAATGGTCTTGTAACCCTATCCAAAAGAAAGTTTTGATACCAGTTTAATTTTAGAAATGGTTTGGGGAAAAACCTCCGCCAGAAATAAAAGTAGAATGTAAATATAAGAAATAAATTTTCATTTTTGAAGAGACTTGAGGGTATGAAGTGCAGCATACTTCAGGAATTAAGCGGTTCACGGAAAGTATGCCGGTGAAAAGCGGCAGAGTTCATATCTTTGAGTAATTTTTTTTTAAATATGAAATTTGTTTCTTAAATATCATTGAAATGTTTGCATGTCCAGGAATATGATCCATGCATGTACTTTATGTGAGATGGACGGAAAACCGTTTGAATCCACGAACAAGTTTGACCTCTTTGATAGGACGAATAAACGATAGCTTGATTGCAGTATCTTGTCAATACTCTGGTGTGTATCACGCCTGTAGGGATATCTCTGCACGAATAATCAAACCATGCGATTTGTAGAATTTGGAATTAAAGCTTTCACTATTAATATCCCTGTGTTACAACGTATATATTTAAAGTACATTTGTCAAATTAAGAATTACCTTCTTCTCGTACCACACAGACTAGGAACAGAGACTACAGCTCGATAACCGTAATCAAGTCAGAAATAAGGTCCCTTTATTCTCTAAAGTACTGTCCCTTTATTTTATAAAGTACTGTTCGATATTGCAGTTGTGAAAAAGACTGAAATCAGTTGTTTATTCTTTTACTTGATTTTCTGTACACTCATTCTTATGATGATATATTAATTAAATATCAAATATATTAATGAAATATTAAATTTATTAATTTTATAAATGGTTAATAAATTACGTTTCAGTGATATGAATTTGTTTTAGAAGTCAATATATGGACGGGCAGAATGACTTCCGGTGTTTTTTTAAAACCCTATTCTTTTTGCAGAGATTCATCTAAATGACAATTGAAAGGATTTCAATATTTTAATTTTTAATTTTTACAATTTACTTTGGTGTTTTTCAGTGTTATAAGTGACTACATATGGGTGTCGACTAAGCGAATGATTCGCGGTGTAATATCGTGCCTTTTGTGCAGTGATTTCCGGTAGTGAGTTGAATTGTGTCCGGTATGAGAAAGTGCACATTACCGGACGTTTCTAAGCAACACGCATTATATGGACAATTCTCCTCTATTGTTTGGAATCATTACTCAACTTTAAGTGTGTGTGTGGGGGGGGGGGGGGGTGCAATTTTTGAATTTGTCAGCACCTTTAATTACATTAAACGTGCTTATCAAATCAAGAATAACGATATATTTAATTTGATAAGACAATCTAACCAAAACATAATAAGATTCAGGGATCTTGATATAACACGACTTCATTTCACTAACTTTTAGATTGTTCAGAAATATGGCACACGTGCGAATTATTTGAAGTATGGACGTGAAACCAATTAAAATCCTGCATATTTAGGACTAAATGATAACTAACAGCATTGTTACAGCGTCCTCTGTTTCTGTTATTGTCGTATCGCAATACATATATTGCTTTCTTATTAACTTTAATCTGTTATCAAACTTAATTAAATTCGATCAATTCTTAATTTAGTATGTGCATTTTAAACTCTAGAAATTCGTTTTAAGCATGCATTGTCACAAACATTTGTTGATGATAAGAAAATAAAGGAATCATTTGCATGTATATTGCCTGGACTGACGCAAACATTGGTTATGTGTTGGCGGGGTCAAAAGTTCAGGGGCATCTCTGATAACGATACGCTGAATCCATTCTTCAGAAGCTTTATTCAACAAGCAGAATTAACTACTCTTTCAAGAAATCAAAATACAGGAGTGTGGACTCGTAATCATTATTGCTTGCAATTGCGGCGAATAAATTTTCATAGGTGTCGTAGTTACAAGGAGACCCCTAGCCCCAGCTAATCATTAGCGTGCATTTATAAAGATTTTACAGTTTCAGCGTATCGCTAAAGATGGAAAATTTACAGTCTCAGCGAATCACAAACTAACTACAAACGAAGGAAATTGATTCAGGTATGACCCGATCTACGTACACAGTTTTAACAATTTGTGTAGTAACACTTTTGATATCTATCCAAAAATACTTGATCAACACAGAAATTGTTCTCATTAAAACGGATAAACACATTGCAGGAAAGTAACGAATTACACATGATATTTTTCCTTCACGTTCAATGACACTTGTCTAAATGTTTCTTGAAACATTGTTTTGCCAAGTAGATACAATTTGCTTATCCTTTGGCAACTTTTTGACGACTATTCATTGGAATACTATAATTATTCATAAAAATAACTTCGGTGAATGTTCGACTGTTTCTTGCGGGTCTTGATTTTATTTTCGTTATACTTTTTCCATATTGCTTTATTTACCGTACCCGTATTTATAAACTGTACATTTTTAGTTCCGTCTTCGTAAGCTTGGAATAACATATCCCCTCGGGTTACTGTCATTCGCAGTTATTGTTATTAAACTATACATCCTGCCCTAATAAACCATCTGGTTTTCTTTAATTAATTTGTGCATGCAAATTTGTGAACAACATGAATCTGTTTTCACTTAGGTTATTGAAACATCGGCTACCAGCACGTTCAAACTGCTGCTATTATTGATATCTATTTCTTTGTTGTGTCTTTCCTTTACATTTTCTTTTGTAAATCAAATTAAGACTTCTCTATAGACACAGCTATTGGGGTCTCGGTTATAGATCGTTCCTTTCGTTCTCTTCCATACATGTCACTCGAGACAAAATGGATAACTTACCACAACCAAATCATCTTGTTCTACTCCCTATCAGACGAGGGTGTAAAAAATCACATCTACAGAAAAGTGTCCTTGACATAATTTACATACAACTAATCCAACTACCTTTTTTCAAGATGAATTCAACAATAATTTTAAATTCACGTAATTTGGTAGTCGATCAATTTGCTGTTACTATGGATGAAAAATAACGACTTCATGTGAAATTTTCTAATTGTGTGTGTGAAATTTTCAATTGATTGGAGGACCAACTGATGTCTTACAGGTTAATAATGATAATAAATCATTACAAGAAGAGATTGTGAAGGTTAGTCTGAGAGTTACAAATGTTTGTTTTTCAGTTACTCAAGGTTAAACATTCGCTGAGATGCTCTGAACATTAATTATTGCTACATCGCAATCAGGACACACTGAGCCTTGTGACTTCATACAGTAATCTGAAAAAAGACTACTAGTACTTTACTGTCGATCTGATTTAGCAGTTTTTCTTCTACCACTCTCTTCACGTGTCAAAACATGATATTAATCGTACTTTATGTTTTTGATGAACAATTTACTCATATTTCATATGTAGAAAAAAGATTAGTTTTTTTTTAAGTGTGATATGTTTGTATGTCTGATAAAGATACCAAATCAATACAATGTGACTTTGGTTAGGTACGAAAGCCCATAGCTGCAGAACTGTAGCCCTCTGATAAAATATTGGGACAGACCAGAGAGCTATAGACCCACCCCTTTGTAAAATCGTCGATTTACGGCGCACGTTTTCGCGTGCACGGTTGAACCTTGTGTATTCAGTAATAAAAGCCGTGAGTTCAGTTTCATATTCAAAGCTATCTAAATAATTATTAATTACCTGAATTGAGATAAATTTATTATTTAAAATATATAAATAAAATATTTATGGGGATATAAGTTCACATTGGCGCTATAGCGCAAGTATGGATGAACCGGGGTTCGAATTGACAAGCTACCTAACATGGCTACGTCAACAACAGAAATCCTATGAGGCTGTGAATATTTATAGGTAATTTTGGACACAAATAGAGAGGGAATATATGTGTGGAATTTTTAAGCATTAAAGTTATGTGACAGCAATCAACAATGCAGTGAAATTAGGCCACAACTATACGCACGGAAACGTGCTCAGTAAGTCGGAGGTTTTTCAAAAACTCTCTGATCTGTCGCAGTATTTTATCGGTTTGTTTGTTTTGTTTTTGTTTGTTTTACGTCCCGTCGAGGATTTGTCACTCATATTGAGACGTCATCAGCTGTAGGTGAAGTACCAAGAATTTAGACCTATGCTTAGCGCTCAGGGCCGTAGCAGTGAGGGTTCTTTAACGTGCCAACGCCTACCGTGACACGGGACCTCCGTTTTTAAGGTCATATTCGAAAGACCCGTGATTCTCACTTCTAAATGCCGAGCGTTTGGCGAAGGAGCAATCACTACCTATTTTTCGTCTTAGGTTTGACGCGGCCCTGGCACGAGCGGGGCTTGAACTCACGACCTCCCGGTTACGAAGCGAACGCTCTAACCACTGAGCTACCGCGACCGGTAGTATTTTATCGGAGAGCTGCAGTTCTGAAGCTAGAAAGCCCACTGAGTTCATTTACGTAAATGAAATGAAAATTGCGTTATAAAGCGTAACTTTCGCGAAAAATATGCGTTCTTACGCGAAAATGTTTTGTCAAAAAGCATAAATTTTGCATATAGACGGGAAACGTTGGAATAAATCCCAATTTATTGATTAAATGCGCTCAGTATTATAAAAGTAACATGAAATAATTTATTAGAAGATAACAATTTACTTGTCCAGCTGTACATTGTATTTCATATAGCGGCATAAAAGGCGGGCGTATTATGCTATACCGCTGTCTTCCGTCTGTTCCCTCAACTTTGTGTCGTTTTGTTTTTTTTGTTTGTTTGTTTGTTTATAGCCACCTGAGCAATTTTTCAGCTATCCGGCGGCTGTCACCATTACCGGAGACAGGGCTGCAAATTTAGGCCTATGCTCGGCACTCAGGGCCTTTGAGCAGGGAGGGATCTTTATCGTGCCACACCTACTGCGACACGGGACCTCGGTTTATACGGTCTCATCCGAAAGACCGGCACCCACGTCCCACAGTGGGATTCGAACCCCCGACTCAAGGATCATCAGATCTTTGAGCCCGACGCTCTAACCACTGCGCCACGCGGGCGGCAACTTTGTGTCGTAATTCCTCCTAAAACATGGGGGAGTGTAATGAAACTTATTACAAAGAAAGATCCATTTTGTAGATGTTCATGTTACAAAGAGAACACTGTCTACTTTTTAAAGGAGTTATGGCCCTTGGACTTGTTTTTTTTTTCTATGTAAAATACTTCAGTTGTCTTCACAACTCCTAAACACATTCGAGGGGGGGGGGGGGGGGGGTAATGAAACTTGGTACATAGAAAGATAACATTGTGTAGATGTGCATATACTAGGGAAACACTGTCCAATTTTTTAAAGGAGTTATGGCCCTTGGAATTAGTGGGAGAAAAAAAAGGGGGGGGGGGGGTCCATGCAAAATACTTTGTCTTCACGTCTCCTCCTAAAGCCTTAGGGATTTTAATTCTTAATGAAACTTAGTACAAAAAGATCACAATATCCAGATGTGCACATTAGAAGGGGAATGCTGTCCCAAAATTTTTGAAGGAGTTATGGCCCTTGGATATAAGTAGGGGGGGGGGGGGGATATTTTATTCGAACGTATATTTGTATACGTTAATCTTTAGATATAATTTCACGGCTTTATGTAATTCATCTGACCTTTGAATCCATTGTACTGGAGGATGTTTTGTATATCTAGATAATAAAATATGTTCAAACTAAACCAAAAGTATATCATAATGACAGTCATAAAACTATAAGCTACAAGGGTTGCTGTGAGAATTCTATGGGTTTTTCTCAAAGCAGTAGACAATGTTTGAATGTTGATTATAGACTATAAATGGACTTTATTTCCAGTTCACCATGACGATGCGAGAGGTACGACCTTAACAGAGTTGCTTCTAAACGGTAGGGGTCTAATTATAATATTATATCAAACTTTTCTCCGAAAATTGCAAGCGATGCATCTGGTTAAAAGAAAACCACGGTGGCGGTTTGATATACCTTGTGAATAGTTTGTTTACAGGAAGACAACTTTTTTAATTATAAATGAATAAAACGTCAAGCGCCTGTGGTACAAAATGCTGTGGCATTCAATGGACGAAATTTTACACACACACACACACACACAATCACACACACACACCCATTTAATTAAGTAACACTATTATTAATAATCAATTTCAAATATTCTACTTTGCATTCAATGAAACTTCAATAGCAAATTTGCCAAACATTTTGAAATATTCGTGTGTAAAATATAGGCGTGTAAATTTTGTTTTGTTTGTTTGTTTGTTTTACGTCCCGTCGAGAATTTTTCACTCATATTGAGTTGTCACCAGCTGTAGGTGAAGTACCACAAAATTAGACCTATTCTTAGCGCTCAGGGCCGTAGCAGTGAAGGTTCTTTAACGTGCCAACGCCTACCGTGAAACGGGACCTCCGTTTTTAAGGTCATATCCGAGAGACCCGTGATTCTCACTTCTAAATGCCGAGCGTTTGGCGAAGGAGCAATCACTACCTATTTTTCGTCTTAAGTTTGACGCGGCCATGGCAAGTTACGAAGCGAACGCTCTTACCACTGAGCTACAGCGACCGGTAGGCGGTAAGTGTGTGTGTATAATAGTAACCCGTGATTAATACAACGAACGGAGACTGACTTTTTTTTCCTTTATAAGTATTGGCGCGTAAGTGTGAGTGTATATTTATAAAGGAAAAAAAAAAGCCAGTCTTCGTCCGTTGTATTAATTACGGGATACTATTTTACATAATTATATGTACATCAAAATTTCACGTAAAACGCGAAAATTGCGCGTTTATTCGCGAACGTTTTGCATTATATAGTGCGAAAGTTACGCGTTTATTCGCGAAATATATATATTGCGTCATAACGCAAAAGCTACGTGTTTATTTGCGAAACTTTCGCGCTATATTGCGAAATTACTCGTTTATTTGCGTTTTAACACGTACATTGCGCGTTTATTCGCTAATTTCGCTTTATAAAGTTACAAACATTTTTTTTTTCAATTACAAAAATGAACGCAATGGGCTTTTGTTTAGGTAGGCCTCATTGACACATAAAACTACAACCAATACTTTGGTTTAAAGTTTAGAAAAATGTTTTACCGAGAGTCTATCGGACTTTAAATCAACTATTTAACTTAATCCTCTTCATGCATTTTTGCACATTAAGTGACAACAAGATCTCTTCATTAGCCTCTGTCATTTGCAAGTCTGGTGATATCGTTCCTGTCATAATCGGCATCCTTTCCGTTTCAATGTCCTTTTCCTTGTGCCCGTTAGTCTTCCAGGTTTTCTCTTTCCAAGCGGTGTCCATTTGATAGCTCTTCTCGTTATTCTCTCTATATTTAGTCTCTAGCGTCTCTTTTTGATTTTAAAAGGAAGTGGCAAGAACAGAGACAATAAGGGGACTGATTCACGATTTTCCCTGAAATTCTTTATTTTTAACTCTTAATGATCACAATCTACAGTCTAATGTGTTTAATAGGTTTCACAATAGATTAAGGTTAATACACTTCATAGAGTTTATTACTTGTTGAGTAAATAAAGGTTGGGGGTATTGTTTTGAAAATGTTTGAGTATCGATCAAAGTGTATGATATATATCACATTCAAGTATTCTGTAGGTAAAATGTGCCATTTAAACGTTACATTTATGTCTGTGCAAAATTAGGATACTTTAAATTACAAAATCAACACTTCAGTAGTTTGAAGGGTCGAGTCTTGTTTACACCACGGAGAGTCCCTTTAATATTGAGCAGCGTTAATGTTTGTATTTCCTGCTCTTTCAGCTACTTCCGTGTTGTTTATCCGATCTTATCATCCAATTCCCATTATTCGCATTATGCATTTTCCCCGCAAAGCCACAAAATCTGCTTTCTATCTCCTTGCTCGTTTTCCAGTCTCAGCAGCACATAAAAACACTGTTCTTACATTATTTTTATTCAGCTTTGTTTTCCTTGATTTTTAATGTAATTTAGCTTTCTGAATGCTGAAGCTTCTTTTCCAATACTGATACAATCAACTAATATCGTAACTTAAATATATTTGCATACGAATTTTCGATTAAGGAGAAAATTTTCTACAATGTTTTATTTTTGTTCTCCACTTTTAGCAAAAACAAAAGGTTATTTGTTTTGCTGCCTGTCTGTTTTGCTGCTTCTCTGTTTTGCTGCTTCTCTGTTTTGCTGTCTGTCTGTTTTGCTGTCTCTCTGTTTTGCTGCCTGTCTGTTTTTCTGCCTCTCTGTTTTGCTGCCTGTCTGTTTTGCTGCCTGTCTGTTTTGCTGCTTCTCTGTATTGTTGCCCGTCTGTTTTGCTGCCTCTCTGTTTTGCTGCCTGTCTGTTTGCTGTCTGTCTGTTTTGCTGCCTCTCTGTTTGCTGTCTGTCTGTTTTGCTGCCTCTCTGTTTTGCTGCCTGTCTGTTTGCTGTCTGTCTATTTTGCTGCCTCTCTGTTTGCTGTCTGTCTATTTTGCTGCACGTCTGTTTTGCTGCACGTCTGTTCTCTGTTTCTCTGTCTTATTGTTTGTCTGTCCATCTGTCTGCAACACTTAGTTCTGAATGATGTCTATAAAATGCCTTGAACCATGCAGTGAATCGTGAATCCTTATGACTCAAATAAGTTAAGGGCCAAAGTAAAATTATTATATTGTAGAAAATTCCATATGATATCTTTAGTTCTCTAGGAGTGTTTGCAATGGAATTTCATACGATGCGTTTGTATAAATCCTAAATCTAATATAGTAAATCACACTTATAACGAACACGCCAGGTAACGAAATCACGTTTATTGCAAAGTGAGAGTTTTCCCATGCGAGAGGAAAATGACGAAAATGTTATTGGATATAACGAAGTTTGGTTATAACGAACTGTTTATCGCTGGTCCTGAAGGTTCGTTATAACCGTGTTTTCTCGTATAATAAAGTTTGTTTATAACTGTTTTTGGCTGGCCCTGGAGGATAACTATAACTGTGTTTTACTGTATAGTAGAGTTTGGTTATAACGAACTGTTTTTGGCTGATCCTGGGGGTTCGCTATAACTGTGTTTTACTGTATATGTAATATAAGAGAAAAGACCAATGTTGATCTTGAGTTGAAATTTTGAACGTCGCAGCCACCAATTCATAAATATGCTTTATTTTCTTAACTGTCTCATTTGATCATTTGCAATGTTACTTAAGTTAATGACCCTCCATAGATTAAAGAAGAGACTTTGTGACGTTGAGATCTAATGATCAAGGGTCAATGTCGAGTCCCCCCCCCTTCCTTTCTTCTATCCTTAAGCGCGAGGGCATAGATTCTCTGAATTACCTTGTTTGATTTGTTTTATCGGATTAGTTAGAAAATATTCTATCTACGAATTTATGAGATGAGACGTATTTGTCTTTAAAAATGTCATACCCTGAAATTCAGTTTCAATTTCAATGTATGATTTATCTAATTGTAAAGAAAAAACTAGGGCTGTATTATTTTTCAACTGATTAATTTTAAATTTAGAACGTAATCATTTGGTTTTAGAGGTAATAATAAAAGCACAATACTGAATCAGAATAGGATTATACGTTGAACTACATAAATATACAAATATAACACATGTACAAATTCCCAATCGTTTACGGAAGATTATAATCTACATAGCCAGTAATGGGGTGAATTTCACAAGATAAGAAGTAATATATCTTCTGAGATATTGCTGGTTTTGACCAAAGTGGTCCTCCATAGACTTACCCGGAAGGGG
Organism: Ostrea denselamellosa; assembly: GCA_024699665.1. Lineage (NCBI taxonomy): Eukaryota > Metazoa > Mollusca > Bivalvia > Ostreida > Ostreidae > Ostrea > Ostrea denselamellosa. Next base: position 1,528,743 of record JAMZEH010000035.1, on the reverse strand, counting down.
AATCTCTACAGCATCCGTTGTGGTAATTTGGCTGTAATAAGTGGAAATCTTTGCCGTCTGTGGTGATAATCTTGCGGTAAGCCATGGGGGGGGGGGGGGGGGGGGTTGTATAGCTATTTATGAGGGAGTAGGGGGACTTTTATATATCTTTTGTTTTGTTTTTGTTTTTGTTTTTTGTTTTGTTTTGTTTTTGGGTTTTTGTTTTTGTTTTTGTTTTTATTTGTTTTGGTTTTTTTTTGGAAGGGGGGGGGGGGGGGCAGACATAACTCTTGTTTAGTTACGCCGTTAAACATAACAGGACAAAATACATCGGACCAAAATTGGATTCAAATCCGGACTTCCTATATCTCCAGTCAGGATGTTAAACCAGTAGAGCTACATGACCACCAGCCTGGACCTGGCTAACGGCCACATCTGAATATTTTAAGCCTGATCGTGATGGTAGATATTCCCAATATATTTACACTTCACTAATTGAAATTATAGTGTTATAGGTCGAAATACCGTTGTGACCAGCACACATTAATCACAAAGTTAGTTCAAAGATTTAACACCATTTATTTACAATTATTGAAAGAAAAATATACTAACTTATTATAGGTATATAATGTCAGTGACCGATGCTAACTTCATGCCGAGCTGAATTCACACACAAAAATGTCACAAATCGGCTGCCAATTCCAATCAAACTAATTCCCCAGATTTAATCTAATATATCATAATCAAATGTCTAATTACGAAAGCTTAATGTCACAAAATTAGCATTGCATTTATATTAAAAATGAAATTTCCAGAGCTTTCATGAAAATAACACTTTACAGCAAAATAAGTGTAACGTCGTCTTCATACTGAAGTGACACACATAAAATGTCTAGAAAAAATCTAAATCACAGGTGTCAATCAAGTACAAATGCATTACACAACAATAGCCATTTCCTTAGGAGTGTCAACAATGTACGTGTATGTATGAATCTTGATAAATACAGTACTGCTATTTCACTGACTGGGGATTCCAAGAGAAATGAAAGTAAAATGTAAATAGAAAATAATGAATTTCATTTTTGAATTACACGCGGTTATGAACTGCATCACTTTACGCCAGCATACTTTTCATAAAACAATACTGTGCTTCATGAAGTATGCTGATATAATACGTCGCAGATCATGTCTTCATGTATTTTCAAAATATATTCAAAAATGTGACGATGTACCTTAATGTCCTAGAATATTTGTTCATTATACCAGACAAAATTGATCATAAACTACAAATTTCACAAATCTGTAAAAGGTGTTCGTTATGTTGCCAACGAGCAGAAGCGCAGTTTCTTTATTTTGTAAGTCCTCTATACCGAATCACATTAACATTGACATATTTCTTATTCTCTAATTGGATTGGACAGAAGTTGCTTCATAATATATTTTCAATGAGAAACAGCAAAGTACAACCTTTATTCATTTGACAGCGGAAACCTACACGACAAGGAAGGAAAACCGATAATGCGATAGTTTTTGTTTGCAATCAATAGGGCTTCCACCTCCACCTTTCGCGGAAATGTTGACTACTTTTCGAACAGTGCATTCTTTTCATGCACCTTTCAATTTCTTACAAGGGACACATGGGATCTTTAGTTCTCTGTTAGGTCGAATTTTAGAATAATGAAATTCCTGTGAATATTAAACCGCTCTTTTTCAGATAGAGCGTTATCTTCGTGGGTTTGGCTATCGACGAAACAGACATTTTGACATACATGACAAAACACTTGGCGTCAATATTTCTATGTTCAAATTTCCAGTGTTTTTGCCTATGACATCTATACAAACGACAATGATAGCCATTTTCTCATGACTGTGTTGCAGTGAGCATGTGAATCATGATAAATATATTACATGCATTTATTTTTACGGCTGGGAATATTTTGACAAAAACGACAGTAGAGTATAAATATAAAAAGTAAATATCATTTTTGATAATACACACTTCCCACCGGTATATTTTATAAAGCGCTAACTTCATGTCGCTTTCGCGTTTCATGAAGTGTGCTGGCATGCAGAGTCGCAGTTCATACTAACGTGTATTTCCAAAATCGAAATTCATTTTTTCTAGTGGCACCATTGGTTAGGTGTGATACGTTTTTTTTTAATTATTTATTTAATTACCTGTCCAACAGCCACAAATCTTACGATCATTTGCTTTCCTATTGCGTTGATTCTCAACGTGGGCGTGACCTGAGATAAAACTTGAGCATTTTGATATTTGGTGCACGGGCTCAACTAACCGAGCTATCTGGCTCAACTGAGATATCTCACCACCCGTGGCCAACAGCTGATCACTGGTTTCATTTCATTTCTCCCTATAGCTCTTTTCTCTGTATAATTCAATTTCTTAACAAACACCCAAAAGTAAACGGTAGCTATGTGTCTCTTGTCAATGAATTATACGTACGAAAATGTTTGAATATTTTCATTTCTACAAAAATGAGTACAATAACAAAGAAAGGAGAGAAAAATATTATTTCTGTGATTTTTCACAATGCTAGAAACCTGTCTGAAGGAAATTCGATCGTTCCGCTGATCATTTTGCTTCCATTATGGGGAATAAAGAAACAAGCATAGTATTTTTATTTGCTACAAAGAACCTTCATCTCTAACATCGCACCAATTGCTGTCTTTGTAAGACGTTTAAACATTACCTCTATGTCAATTTTATGCACCCATTAACACGCTAAATATATTAATCATCATTAAGTTTTCAATACAAAAAGCCCTAGGGGAAAATATACGTCCGCTTATGATGCATGAGGAAGGACCATATTTAATAAATGAACCTTTCATGAACTTTTCAGATATACTCATGTGCAAGGAATCGCCATTTCTTTTTATATTAATCCTTTTCATTGCTATGTGATATCGAAGAACGTAAAATAGAAATAAACAATGTTTTAGTCTTCAGAATAAATTTCTTGCGAATTCTTTTTTTATGTAGCTATGAACAGCTATGAACTTGAAGATGGTATTAAAGGTTCGTTTTAAGGGAGAGAGAGAGAGAGAGAGAGAGAGAGAGACAGAGATAGAGAGAACAAAACTAAAAGATTTTATTCCTAGATCAATCATTGAATGTGTATCGGTATATACTTGAAATAAGGTACTTTTATGGTTCTGTAAACAAGAAGAGACTAGGATGCAGAGCAGTGAATAATCTGCTTTATGTGAGGAAATGCTGGAAACCAGTATATTTAAAAAGGGTTACCGTATGGGTGGCATTGAGATGCAGAAAGGCTATTGGTAAATTTGTCTTTGAAGGCGGTGATGGAGAGTAAATTCATATGGATTTATTTTTCGCTTAGAACTACCGTAAGCTGACGTTTCCATGTATGAGTGAAAAATTGTCGAGTGGGACGTTAAATAATACAACCACCCAACTAGAACTAAGTCTCTATAAGAGTTTTTAAAAAAGCTAACGCGCTTCATGAATGCCGGCGTGAGACTTCGCAGTTCATACCATCATGCATTTTTAGAAATGAATTTGTGCTTCTTAAAATGTGCAAATTATTTTTCTGATGGAACAACACCTTAAACTCTACACATCAAGGAGATGACAGGAACTGTCAGAAACTACCTTAAATCTCCATATGTCTGTCGCATGTGTCCTGGACAGCTTCATCGGTGCTAACGTAGGGTACTTGTCTTATAGACGCATCGTTGCGGGTTTAATTCTCTAGTGGAATATTATTGTTTTCAGAAATTTGTTTTCATACTTAAATCATATTGAAAGATTCAAGCTATTAAAGCCTATGATTTTATTACTTTCATAGAAAGAACATTTCTTCGTTGTGGTTAGGTATCATAATGCGAACTGTAATCACATATCTATTTACACTGGATTCCGACGATGAAAAGGTGAAGATAACGAAGAGTGATCAATCTCATAACTCCTATAAAGAATACAAAATTAAGAGAAGGGCAAACATAGACCCCTGGACACACCAGAGGTAGGGCTAGTTGCCCTGGAGGAGTAAGCATCCTCTGTCGACCGGTCACACCCTCCGTGAGCCTTATATCTTGATCAGGTCTGTAGTTAGAGTGAGTTTGTAAAGAACGACCTCAATTTCTATGAAACAATCGTTATAGCAAACCACTTCCTTTTCTTAGTGAAAACTTTGGTTGTTCTTTACTACTGCATGAACGTCTGTCAGTCTAAACATTGTACCATTATTATCATTATCAAGAGCAATTCTGTTCAAATGCATGGTATGGGGAATATGAATTGATTTGCGAGAAATTTCAAACGTTTCTCTTTTTTGTAGTCGGATGAGGTCATCAGTGCTTTCACAAAACATCTTGAACAGATTTGCAGATTCCAAGATGCTCGTATCAATGGCCATCATTTGTCACAAGATTTAGAGGAGAGGGCATGCAAATACAGTCAGTATTTGAATAGGTTTGAAGAGCATCATTCCTTGGCGCCAGGTAACGTTTAAAAATTTTGAATCCAATATTCATACGATACAGAAATAACCTGGAAACTGCATGCTTGTATAATGTACTTTATGCTTAATGACCCATGGAGTGAATGCTTTTGATTGTTTTAGAACTGCATCGTATATATAATGTTGCTCTTTATCGAGGGATCGGTCACATTAAAAAAAAATCATATTCCTGTTTTGCAGAGTTTTGTATATTTTCTGTTTGATGAAGACTCTGCATGACTCAGATGTAAACTTCCCCACGTTACTCTACACGCATAATTGTTTACTTTGTATATTGATTCGAACAAACTTATTGATTGATTGATTAAATATTGTTTAATTTCCCGCTCGAGAATCTTTCACTCCTATGGAGACGTCACCATTGCCGGTGAAGGGTTGCAAATTTAGGCCTATGCTCGGCGCTCATGGCCTTTGAGCAGGAAGGGATATTCATCGTGCCACGCCTGCTGCGAACACCCTTATTAACGAGGAATACTACATCGTCATACATGAAACTATAAATATTAGTGATACATTTCTATTCCTTTGAAATCTAATGGCCTAACTGCTGATCAGCTGTTCATGTGTTTAAGTCCTCAGCCGTCCCGGAAGTGCAGGAAATTAGTGTGTCTATCCCAGATAAGAATAATTAGAGTGAGAAGGTGGGATGGGGGTGTGATTAGTTGGTTGAATGTTGTTTAACGTTATAACTCTTATTTTGATTGATTGATTGATTGATTATCTATTGTTTAACATCCCGCTCGAGAATCTTTCACTCCTATGGAGACGTCACCATTGCCGGTCAAGGGATGTAACATTTACGCCTATGCTCGGCGCTTATGGCCTTTGAGCTGCGAGGGATCTTTATCGTGCCACACCTGCTGTGACACGGGACCTTGGTTTCTGTTGTGGCATCCGAAGGACCGCCCCATTTAGTCGTCTCTTTCGACAAGCAAGGGGTACTGAGAACCTATTCTAACTCGGATCCCCACGGGATTGTGGGGTGTGTGGTGTGTGGAATGATCATGCCCCAAGTGCCTGTGGTACAGAGTTCGCTTTGTAATCTGGAGTTTGCGAGTTCAAGCTGATCGCTCTAAACCCAATAATAAAAATGATTGAATCTTAACATTTAGAAGTAAAAATCACAAATTTTTCGAATATGACCTTAAAAACGGAGGTCCCGTGTCGCGGCAAAAGTTGGCACATAAAAAAACCTCATTGCCCTGGGATCTAAGCACAGGTCTAAACTTATGGTACTTCACCTGCAGATGGTGACTCGAGAATGGACGTAAATCAAGCAAACAAACAAGACAGATATTTTCAGGATGAGTGTCTAAGTCAAAATGGGGGTAGGTTCAATTCCAAGACACGGCATATTCTGTCAGATGAACCTTGTATAGAAAATTTCAAGAGACCTTCCATCAGATGCTGCTATTGGCCTATGGTTTTCAGAACTTCGGGGCTAAATACTACAACCATACAGGCTCCATGCGTGATCATCATAGCTTTAAATAAATTCACCAGTGTGCGGGCATCCCTTCACTACTAACAATATCTAGTTCTAGTTAACTTGAAATGGAATCTGTCTTCATTCGGGTCGTGTTGCATCTTTCAATAAAAGATATCGTTATTTTACTCAGATACACCGTCAGAGGGGTTTACAAATATGAAAACACAAGTCAACAGATGAAGAAAGGAAGTTTCGTCTTTACGACAAAGGTAATGATCACTAGCGACCGTTGTCAATTTCGTCGCATTATAAAGGGTGTTAAGAAAGTTTGTTCCGTTTGTAAATTTGAAAAATTAAATAGAAAAACATGTTTTTGTTTCAAATTTTTACTGGTAACTCTATAGACATTTTTTTCATTATATCAGCAGTTATCTTTCCCTATGTGCACTCTCTTGTGTTACAATAGTGTGATGTAAACAAATTGTCCATTACGTCATGAAATAAATATGCCGAGTTCAGTGAAAAAGCAGACGTCCTGTACAAGTGTTGATACAATTAATGAACGAGCTCAAGCTTTGGCTTTATTAGATGCAGGATTAAGTGTGAAGGATGTGGCTAAGCAGCTATGTAAAAGTGAGCGATGGGTAACAAAGTGGAGGCGAAGGCGAGAGCAAAATAAACAACTATCCGATCAACCGAGATCCGGCCGGCCTTCGAAGATAGTGGGGGTAGTGAAGAGAAAAGTGGAAAGCATAAAATACAAACGAGGAAAATCAACAAGGAAATACAGCAAGGAACTTAAGAACTCAGGCTTTAATGTGAGCCGTGTAACTGTTTTTAATTATTTGCGAAAAGTTAAAAAATGGAAGGCATTTAAAAGACCGAGAAATCAACTATTGACGAAAACACAGAGGCAAAAGAGATTGAAATTTGCTCGTGATCACAAGCTACATCTTTAGTGTTGAATCTACGAAATATTTGTTTCATGTTCCGAACCGACAGGACGATGTTGTATGGGGGTCCCAGTCAGATGAGGTTCCAGATGTAAGCTGCGTCAAGTCGAGCGCTAAAGTCATGGTATGGGGTGCGATGGGAGTACAGGGATTATCCAAACTTCACATTGTTCCAGCCGGCAAAACTATTAATGCTGATTATTATGTGAACAATATCCTTCAAAAAGAACTAAAACCTGCTCTAAATCGACAGAAAAATAGTGGTAGGATTGACGAACGAAAGTTACTTCAATATCCAGGACACGCCATATTTGTTCAAGATGGAGCGACCCCTCACACTGCCCTGCTAACACAGAATTGGTGTGAAAATAATCTACCAAACTTTATTACCAAAGTAGAATGGCCATGCAATTCCCCAGACCTAAATTGCATCGAAAATCTATGGAGTATTCTGGACAGCGAGGCCTACAAGGATCCGTGCCCAACGCCAATGTGCCAATTACGACGCCGACTTCACCGTGCATGGAGGGAGATACCTCAGAAACATTTGATTTCTTTAATTCATTCAATGCCAAATAGAATTAAAAATGTATTGAAAAACAAATGTGGACTGTCTGGTTATTAAAAACATATAAGCTTGTTTATGAGTTGTTTATAAATAATTTTAGGCATGCTGTAAATCATAGAACGAACTTTCTTAACACCCTTTAGCATCTATTTATCTAACACTTTCGTTTACGAACTGAAAACTTCAGGAATTTCAACAGATTCACAGTTATGAACTGTAAACATAGGAATTTCAACAGATGTAAAATTAGGAATCTGTAAGCTTCAGGAATTTTAGTATATTCACAATTATAAACTGTAATATAAATAGCAGAAGTTTCAATAGATTCGCAATTAACAACGGTAAAGGAGTTTTGGTGAAGAACATCCATCTGTTTGGCCCCGATCCACCACCACCACCACCCCACCCCCCAACCCGAACTTAAATCGGAATTTGAAAAGTGTATTGCAAACCTATCACTTCCTGATCGCAAAGCAAATACATTATCTACCGAGCGTCAGCGACCCGTCTCTCAATAATCGTGTTTCATCTACTGACAAAGCTATAATGACAATTCTATTTCAAAATATAAATTACTGAGTGCCTATAAACATTACTATTATTACTCATTGATTCAGCTTGAGGTTTGATGTGTCGACAATATTACTTCGGTCGTTTACCATACTAATGACGTAACCTATCGACTTTTAACGAGGTAATTTGAGCAGGAACAACGTACTAATTCAATATTTTATCCGTCACAAGATCTCTATTAAAAGGTATTGTGATCTGGTTCCTAAATAAAAGATTCATGTGTACTGATTATTCTAAGGAAGGCCAGTTCGATCAAATTTAGATTCCCGCAACAGGCTTGATCGTTTACCTCATCCGCTCTTTATGTGTTCATAAAACGTTTGATTTAATGTATGTTAGTGGTGTACACTGTATCTGATGTAAACAGAATTATATACTGGCGGGGTGGGGGTGGAGTAAATCATACCTCAGAGATTTAGATTCGCCCCTTATGAAAATCTCCTATCTACATCACTGGATAGTAAAAAAAAATGTTGGGTTTTACACACATATATATATATATATATAGAGAGAGAGAGAGAGAGAGAGAGGTGTATTGAGATGGCAAGAATAAAACGATATATACGACCTCAGTCGTTTGCAGGAAAAAACTGGAAGTTTTTATAAGGCTCTCGGGTATATTCCATTTTTTCCCCCGGAGAGGTTGAGTTCGGTAGTTATTCTATTATCAGCGGGTTAATTTTGGCATCAGGTGACTAGTAACCTCATCGATAAAACTAAACCGACTTTCTTTAGAAAATTTGAATTTTGCTATCATTGTTTAAGAATTGAAAGACTGAAAATCTTATATTATTTTTCAACTTAAATGCGAGTAAGAACAGATGCACTCTTTCGATACTACGAAATATGTTTTCGTATAAAAACTTGCGTTTTGGAAATATTGTTTTATTCTTCACAAAAAAGCATTTATACTGTACAAAAATAATACATGGCACCTCAGTTTATGATATCACACAACTTTTGTTTCGTTCGCGGGTCGGGGAGTTTGAGATGTCGGATCCATCGGATGACGTCGAAGGAAACCTTTTTCGTTTTGGTAACGGAGTTTTGCTAATCTCGATATTGGCTTGCCGAAGGATTTCTTTGAAAATCCCTACCACATTTATACTGTCCTTCGCGGATGCCTCGACGTAGCCATTGCCCCAATCAAAACACACAATGGACTTCGCCGTCTCTTTCATAATGGCTCTCTTCTCTTCAGAAATGTCAGATTTATTACCCACCACGACTATTGGCACATTTTCTCCTTTTCGCTCAGCTAATATAATGTCTCGTAAATATTTAACTCCTTGAAATGAAGACTCATCGTCTATAGAATACACCAAAACAAAAGCGTCACTCGTTGAGATAGCCAATCTGCGCATGGCCGGAAATGAATGTGCACCCGCGGTGTCTAAAATGTCAAGAATCAATTCTCGGCCGTCCACGGTGTACTCTCCGCGGTGGAATTCCTCTACAGTTTCTTTGTACTCACTAATAAAGCGGTCGTAGAGGAACTGCGAGATGATACAACTCTTGCCGACCCCGGCGGCGCCCATGATGGTCAGTCTGTAGTGTAGCTTGTCATCCTGGTCACCGTTCCAATTAGGCAGGCTTTGTGATCGGATTTTTCTGTACTTGTCATTCATTTTCACCTGTGAAAATAATATGAAGCTTGAGATCTTTTCTAAAGACAATCGCACCTGAGTTTTGCAGTACAGTCTTGGTCAATACAACATAACGAGTACAAGTCATCAAATTAGTACATCCCCTGTCGTCTAACATTGAAGAAGATTGAAAATAAATAATGACTTTTTTATACTTAAATATGGAAAAAGAACATCATATAGAATTAAAGAGTTTATTAGAACATATTAGGAGTTTGTCAGTTTTTCAAATTGCACAAAAGTTACAAAGGCTTCCTTGAATCCAAGATAAAACTCAGCTTTTGAGCACAACTGCACAGGATGCCGTGACTCTCGAGATAATGGTTCAATATTTATTCTACTGTCCCAGGTATATATATTTACTACTTCAGAACCTATTCAGTTGAAAATTTGAATGTCGATTTTAATTTTGCAAGGGTTTGGAAAGGACTATATTTTATGGTCAAAGAATTCTTTAATCAAAAGATCTAAGAGCACGATTTTGTTTTCCCCAACATATCATCAATAATTATACCCCAAGGTGTGAATTTCAATTTTGTTTGTTTGTTTTATGTCCCGTCGAGAATTTTTCACTCATATTGAGACGTCACCAGCTGTAGGTGAAGTACTACAATTTTAGACCTATACTTAGCGCTCAGGGCCGTAGCAGTGAGGGTTCTTTAACGTGCCAACGCCTACCATGACACGGGACCTCCGTTTTTAAGGTCATATCCGAGAGACCCGTGATTCTCACTTCTAAATGCCGAGCGTTTAGCGAAGGAGCAATCACTACCTATTTTTCGTCTTAGGTTTGACGCGGCCATTGCACGAGCGATTTTGTAATTTATTATACCGGTAGCAGAAACTTTGGACTAACTGAAATGTTGCAAATTCATTGATTTGGTTGATATGTTTTTTGCAAACAGAACGCTGATTTAAAAAAAAAACTAAACACATCTATATTAATATACCCGAAACATTGTATGAAAATTCAGCATTTTGGCCAGTAATGTAAAAAATCTGATCCATAATTCCTGCTAAATCAAGTTCTATTTAAGATCTTCATTTAAAAAAAAATACTCCTACTATGTTCTATTAAATTCCCATAATCTCTATTATGTTCTATTAAATTCCATATATTAAGTGCAAAAACATTTTTTTTTTATTCCCAATCTACTAGCATTGTTACTTTTTTATATCTATTGTTAAAAGACATGAGTATGTATGTATTTGACGTAATGATTGATTTGTGTTGCTTATGTTGTGTAGACACCAGCAAACAAATCGAATTGCTACGAATAAATCGTTAGTAAATTTTAAGTGCAGAAAGGTCAAGTTTAACACACCGTAACAAGCACTATAACCCCAGTTTTTCTCTTTAATTTCGTAAGTCCGTGGAGATCGGAATTAGAATAGGTCCTCAGTATCCCTTGTTTGTCGTAAGAGGCAACTAAATGGGACGGTCCTTCGGATGAGACCGTAATCACCGAGGTCCCGTGTCACAGCAGGTGTGACACGATAAAGATCCCTCCATGCTCAAAGGCTGTAAGCGCAGAGCATAGGCTTAAATTTTGCAGCCCTTCACTGGCAATGGTGACGTCTCCATAGGAATGAAAGATTCTCGAGAGGGGCGTTAAACAACATTCAATAAATTAATTTCATAATTCTCCTTCAATGTAGGATGACAATACAATGCTGTAAAACTTAGAAATGAACCTCCTTAAAAAATAGATCAAGTTTTTGAATTATTGGCCAAAATACTAAATTTTCATTAAAAAAATTGCCTAAATAATATAGATATTTAAAGAACCGATGTTCTATTTGGAAATATATTTAAACCAAATTAATTAATTTACAACATTTTAATTAGTTCTAAGTATTTTACATTTGTAATTGATACAGAGGTGTCCATTTGAACGATATTTGGAATAAAACAGAAACGGTAAATTCTTTATAGACATTGAGCTTTTAACATTCCTCTCGTTACAAAAGTGAGTCCTTTTAACATCAAAGTCTTTCAAAAATTAAAGTGGCACAAACATTTTCATTTGGATAGGTGTAAGTAATAAATGTATATGTTTGGACCAATGAAATAAGCAGTGAAACATTACTTAAACAGTACATCCTTTGTGGTTGTACTCAAAAGGTGAGGAACTAATTCCCTTTAGTAAAGGAAGGAAAATTCCCAGTTTTAACATGATATTACAAATGATGCCTTTAACGTGTGTTATTATGGTTGTCGATAATTTGTATATTATGTTACGGAAATAGACTTCCATAGTTACCCAGAAATGTAATCTCATATAGCTAGTCCTTTTGGCCTGTTGTATTTTTGACTTTCATAAATGGTATTTAAGAACTGAGTTTAATTACAATAGGATGATTCATATTGATTTTTTATTTTTGATACAGATTCACACAAATGTTCTCCACAGCAATTTCTTTCTTTTTTTTTTTTAGAGGCTATCTACTCTAAACTACAAATATTTTGAACACTTTATTAACCTATCTGTGACCAGTCGCGATAGCGCAGTGGTAAGAGCGTTCGCTTCGTAACCGGGATGTCATGAGTTTGAGTCCTGCTCGTGTCAAGGCCTCGTCAAACCTAAGACCTAAACATAGGTAGTGATTGTTCCTTTGCCAAACGCTTAGCATTCAGACGTGAGATTCACGGGTCTTTCGAATATGTCGCGGCCGGTGGTAGCACGTTAAAGAACCCCCACTGCTACGGCCGTGAGTGCTAAGCATGGGTCACATTTGTGGTACTTCAGCTAGAGCTGGTGACGTCTCATTATGAGTGAAAAATATTCTTAACGGAACGTAAAACAAACAACCTATCGGTGTTGATCAAACGTTTGCTTATTTCTGCAATACAATGTATTTATTACTTATGGATTAGTATGAAAATACACGTGCATTCTAACAAAAAAAGGGGGTAGGGTATTAAAAAGAATAGCAATTATCTGAATTTCATAACAATCTACTTTCTAATAACCATAATGTAAACAATCAATTTATAAATTTAAACCATCTTATAAATGAAGAAGGTAATGAGAAGTGGTACTTACACGTGGAGACTGCAGCTGCGTGTCGATATCTGTTATAGCGAAGTTCGTCCGGACTTTATAAGGGGAAACAGACATCATGGATCGATTGCAGAGGTGTTTTCTGATTGGTTGTTGTGCGCCGTTGTTTACATGTAGGTCTTTTATGTTTTGCAGTCCCAATATATGGGATGCACAGAGTTCAAATTTAAACGAAACCGGTATTAGACATTTAGTTCCGTCTTACGCTAACGTTATATGTGAGTAACATTAAAAAACACACGGCATTTAATTGCTGAAATTTGAACTGTTGTTGAAGTCATGCACGGTAGTAAACGAGAGGGAAAAAAACAAGCCTTTAAAATTACGTCATTCGTGAAATAACCGGTCGAAGATATTGTGATTTATCACACAAAAACGTTTGACAAAATATATTTTCGAATATCGAAGATTTCCACATGTTAGGTGTCTAATGAGGCCCTAATCATAAGCACTGTGTAGCTATTGCGCAAAACTGTTATTATCAAAGTGTAGTATTCACAGGTATTGAATTGACTCTATGAATGACTGAAAATCACGATTGATACAATAGGGTGTGAATATTTCATCCTTGGCTGTGCGTTTCTCATTATATCGCATTTTCAACCTTTATAACCTTGGTTTCCTAACCGGCGCAATTGTCTAAACCTGGGATGACTCTGATTGATTGTTTTTAAGTTTTAAATCCTTGAACTTTCCCCTTGTTTGTTTCATTTCAAAAGATATCGAAAACACTCGTGTCTATTGCATGTAAATGTATGTTGCAGTACAGGTGACATCAGCTGAAGTATGCCGGCTCGAAGCGTCGCAGTTCATTTCCTCATGCATTTTCAAAAATAATTTTTTTTCTCTTACATTTACGTTCTACTTTCAATTCTGAAGGAATACCCAGGCGTTAAAATATCTATATTCATACGCGCATTGTTTACAACTGCCGCGTGTTCATGAGGAAATCGTTATCCTTACTATTTGTAAAGATATCAAAGGTAAAAACATTGGAAATGTAAACAGAAATAAACAAATACGCTGCAAGTGTATAATGAGAAAACAGGTCCCATAACATGTAATTGTTAGTGACTGGGTTTTTTCATAGTCTCGTTCCATATTTTTGTTTTTATCTATTTATTATATATTTTTATTCATTTATTATATTTATTTAATCCCGTCGGGATCCGGGTTAGAATAGGTCCTCAGTACCTCTTGCTTGTCGTAAGAGGCGACTAAATGGGACGGCCCTTCGGACAAGACCGCGAAAACTGAGGCCCCGTGTCACAGTAGGTGTGGCACGATAAAGATCCCTTCCTGCTCAAAGGCCGTAAGCGCCGAGCATATGTCTAAATTTTGCAGCCCTTCACCGGCAATGGTGACGTCTCCATCTGAGTGAAAAATTCTCAAACGGGACGTAAAACGATGTACAGTCAATCATTATATTTATTTATCTATTTATTTATTTATTTTTAAGAGACACTCGACAAGCCCCATTTCTAAAGTTCCTAAACATGTGCGAATAAACAAATCCTCCGTACCTCATTTCTGACATGGAAGTTGCTGTAACCGATGATCAGTCAAGTTGCTTATTTGTAGAAACCGTCATATGAAACGCAGCTACTCTCCACTGATAAAGCGGATAGCAATATTTACAACTTAAGCCTGTATACAGAAAGCATGCCATATCTCCATCATGACAGGGGGTAAAGTTCATCATGACAGGGGGTAAAGTTCATCATGACAGGGGGTAAAGTTCATCATGACAGGGGGTAAAGTTCATCATGACAGGGGGTAAAGTTCATCATGACAGGGGGTAAAGTTCATCTGAATTAAATGGTTTGAGAGCCATTGGTCCCTTTTTTGTTGTATGGAGTTCTAACTGCATGGTATGAGTGAACTAGATATGACGCTGAATCAATGCATTTATTTTCTACCAATAAAATAAAGATGTTTGATTGAAAGAATTGAAGAAAAAAAAACCAAAAAAAAAACAACAAACAAAAGAACAAACAAATAACCCTAATCTTTTCAATGTCGGAGGTGGCGATATCCTGAAATTGTACGCAGCAATTCCCATGTAGTATTGATTTAATACTTATATCACATACTGAAACTAAACTGAAAAGGAAACATACAGACTTCTACATGAGTAATCTTTAACCCAGTAGTTAAATATTTCACATACTGATCTAGATTCAAATTTGTTAGACCTCCCCCCCCCCCTTTTTTTTTCTTCTATCGGTAACGATACATCGTGATCCATTCATATCTTTACGATTTGTCACGCTGGTTATAATCATTTTATGTCAAGCTTACAAAACTTTACATCTTTTCATAAACAGGCTCCATTTCTTTGTCATATATTAAATAAGTAAAGTAGTAGGGTTGTTTTATACACCTCGATCATGCATGCCATTCTAAACTGACCCTAAGACAGGAAAATGGAGGGGGCACCAAGTTTCACGGGTATACCAAGGAATATTAAAACTGTAAACTCGGTTTGGATGGTTGCTAACTGCAGATGTAGAATTTAGATTGATTGATTGTTGCTTTCCGCCACACTCAACAATTTTTCAGTTATCTGGTGGCGTCCAGTTTTTATTGGTGGAGGGGAGAACCCAGATACAATGTACCCGGGAAGATACCTCCGACCTTCCGAAAGTAAACTGGCAAACTTTCTCACATATATCGGCGCGAGCGAGATTTGAACCTGCGCCGACTAGAGGTGAGAGGTCTCGTGATTTTGAGCGCGATGCTCTAACCACTCGGCCACGGAGGCCCCTTTATAGAATTTAGACAAACCAACACTGTTTTAGTTGTATTATGAAGTCAAACTACAGACCATGGTCACACATCTATCATTTTGGCCCAGCTATGGTTGACTACACGTGGGGTGAAACTGAGATTTGAAATCTCAGAACGAAATATGACTTTGCGAAATGAAAGGACGGCTATTAGAATTTTGGGATTTTCCCCCTAAAAGTTCAGTCAATGTGTGTGTAAAGTCGAGTTTTCTCTGTCCTAATCTTTAAAGCTTGGTACACGAGCAGACACTTGCTAACTGCACTCGCTGTTACTATTAAGTATTCCATCATACAAGTAGTAATCGGGTATTAAAAATTAAGAACAGAAACATGCATATACCTCTGTTGAGAATCGAACACTAGACCTCTGATATATCAGTCCAAAGCTAAAGTGTAACCAACGAGCCAGAGCTAGTAGAAAGCTATGAAGGCCACTAGTTAACGCTACCACATTTCAGTGTCTCCCCCCCCCCCTTATGTCCCCCTCTTCCAGGGGAGATACATGTATATTGTTTTTTACTTTCTGTCCATCTTTTATGCAGCCTGTTCATCTGTCTGTCACAAAGTCAGGTGAACGCTTCTCCTCCTATATGGCTTATGAGATAATTGTTATTTGTAGATGTGCATATTGTCAGGACGTGAGAATCCAGTTTATTTCACTAAAAGTTACAGTGGATCTAAGAGGGTTGGGTCGTGTAAAATAGTGAACACTTCTCCTAGATATAGCTTATTTGAGAGCCTTAAAATTTTGTACAATACTTCATTACCTTTTAATGATGTTGACAATGTTCTGATCCAGGGATGTAATATTTTCTTACAATTTTCAGTGGATCAAAGAGGATTGTTTTTATAGTTTTTTCATGTATAAGGGTATATGTTCACTTTTCTACTGGTACTTCAGTATAACAGTCATTATTTTTGTATTGCATTTTCAATACACAAAGTTCATGTCTGCTTATGCTTTCTCCTCCATATTATGCAGGGCATTAAGAGGAAGAGGGTGTCATTTTAAAGTTGGACCACTTTCAATATGAGGAGACACATTTGTTTTTAATCTTATAAACCTTGATTAAATGTCACTGTATGTTGTACACCTATTACATACCCTGAAACCTGATAATCCATGTTTGCACTCATGACTATATTGATATGAATAAAATCTATGTCAGAGAGAGAGAGAGAGAGAGAGAGAGAGAGAGAGAGAGAGAGAGAGAGAGAGAGATTGGAGCTCATTCAGTGTTGTACATGGAAGAAAACAGTTTGACTGTTTATGCTACACCCAGAAATGTTTAATCCAATCTTACTGGTATCGACTGAATAAGAAAAAAAAGAGCCTTTCCTTGATTATTTGTGGTAATAGGATATTCTTGTAGCAAGAGGATTGCTGATCTAAATTAATATAGAACTCTCATCGGAACACGTGGTGTTTGTCTATACACAGCAAGAGAAAATATAGCGTGTATCAGAATGAAACAAAAGTATTCAAATTGTCAACAAGGTTTTGGCAACCTGAAGTATATAAAATCTGAAAAACAAATATTTTTAGAAATGATTTCGAAGAAAATAAATGTATAATTACAAGTATACGTGTATCAAGTCTCAAATCAACAGTAAAAGGGCTTAGAAGTGGAAAAAGATGGACACGAAATAAAAGTTTCAAAAATCCCATGAACTTTATAACAGTATGAAATTTGTTTTTCTTTTTTCTTTGAAAATCTTTATTGTGTCAATAGGTATATTGCACCGTGCGTGAAATGAATAACTGCAGAATGTCAGACAGACAGATATATAGACAGACAGACAGATAGTTAGATAGATAGATAGATAGATAGATAGAAGATAGATAGATAGATAGATAGATAGATAGATAGATAGATAGATAGATAGATAGATAGATAGATAGATAGATAGATAGATAAAGAAAGAAAGAAAGAGAGGGGGATAGAGATTCATCTCCACAGCTACAGTAGCTGCACAAGAAATCACCGATGCCAGCTTTTTGCAAGAGCATAGAAAAAAATATCTATTATGATTATAGCATTTGTGGCGTGACTGGTTTGAAGATATCTTAATTATCATGTGTGGAACCCCAATATGTCATTTATTATATTTAATAAATGACGTATTTCATTTTCATTCATATTGTTTTGTTGGAAAGCATTTAAGCAAACACAAGCTTCGGTGTGCCATTCCATCTAAGAAAAACAGGATAAACAAAAAATAGAATACATGATTATTCCAGTTGTTAATGCGGATCAGTGAACCTTGTGCTGATTTGAATCAGAAGTTGTTTTGTTTTTGTTTGTTGGGTTTTTTTGTTTTTTTTTTGTTTTGTTGTTGTTGTTGTTGTTTTTTTGTTTTTTTTTTTTGGGGGGGGGGGTTTGTTTTGGTTTTTTTAGCGGAATAAAACTTTGAGCTGATACAACAAATAAATTCATTTACTTTAGTAGTTTATTGAAAGTTTCAAAAATGTCTTGCAATAGAATTCTACGCAACGCCATTATTTTATTTTTACATTTCCAATGTTCTTACTTTCGATATATTTACCAATTGTTATTACAATCATTTCTTCATGAATGCGATGCAGATGTCAATGATGTGCGTATGAATCTTGATAAATATAGTGCGTATATTTTAAAGGCTTGAAATTCCGACAGAAATGAGATTAGAATGTAGATATAAAATATAAATTTTATTCTTAAAAATACGTGACGGTATCAATTGCAACTCTCTACGCCTGCGCACACTTTTCATGAAGCCGTAATGCGCTTCATGAGGTATGATAACATAAAGCATCGCAGTTCATGCTCCTATGTATTTTCAGAATGAAACGAATGTCTGAAATGCTAGTGTAATTTATCATAATAACCATTTAAGAGAGGAAAGCATCGCGAAATATATTTCTAATTGTGTACGCTTTCTACGTGTTTGTGAAATGCAACATGAAACCTGTACCACATAAAACCATGTATTGTTCATTACCATGTGGATTTCATCGGTGATAATTTTTTGTTACGGACGACATATTTTACTACTGTACTATTGATAGGGGTTTACTCAGTTTGGATTTCATTGTGGTATGGTCAGGATTCAGTGTTATTCGTCAAGATCCGGTGTTATTGATCCAGACGCTTTCCGACCCAAGCACTATCAGTAAACAAACATGCGAGTTCCACAGAATACGCCCAAGACCGAACCACTGAGCTGTTGTCTTTGTAGTGAGTGGTTCAAGTAGAAAAATCATAAATAGAATAGTAATGAGCGATGACTGTCAATTGGTTTTTACGGAACTCTGATAGGGCTTCCTCGGGCGAACCCCTATTCAGAGAACCCTTTGTGTCCGCGATTCAGAGTGGTATGGTATTAAACAAGATAAGAATATAACAATTTGGTGATTGTCCAGGGTCTTATGAAATAACAGGGTTACTGATCTTCAGCTGGAAATAATCTAGAACGTGTCTATATATAGGAACAGCACTGACATATCCCTACCAAGTCTAGGAGAAAGGAGTATTATTGTAGTTTATTGACACTGTCACGGCAATCATCAGTACAGGTCATTTTAGTGAATACAAATCAAATAAAGAAAAGATCCTTCATCATCGTTTCTTGAGAAGGAAAAGCAATTTCATGTCTGTCATTTCTACGTAAAGACATAATAAAAAAAAATGTTTCAAAAGTGCAAATGAAAAACAAATTGCTAATGACAGTCTGTATCAATTCGATTGACAATTCTAGAATTGTTTTGAGGTTTTATCTTGATTCGATGAACATTATATTAACTATTTCAATTATTACCATCTAGACTATTGCCAATTTGTAGACTACTAAGGACTGTATATTCCGCAAAACCACGTGATCTTCCTCGATATTTAAGGTCAGAAATCTAATCATAGTCTGTTTGCATTATTTGTTGTGTGAATAATTAACATAGATTTTTTTTTTAATAGTGTCAATATATCTGTATTACGGATAGATGATTTGAATTAATAGCATTTCGTCGTGTATATCCTGTAAATTTGTGTTGTAAATGTAGTCTCTCGGCGCGTGCGTCTATCTAGGGCACTTATTCACGGTAAACAGATACAAGAGAAAATGTTAATATTCGTTTTCGCGGTTTATCTAAATTTATTTATGGATGCGATCTATATTTTTTAATCTGGGTGGGGATACCTCAAAAATTACCAAAATAGGTATAACCTCACCCCTACCCACAAACATGAGGTCTATGGGCCACATCACCCACATACGTCACTTTGGTCCTGCTTTTAGCTTATGTGAATTTTAAAAGATTTTTTTGCAATCTTTATTCCCATGACAATTTTTGATCCCTTATTGTGGCCCCCCAGGGGTCACGACATTAACATAAGGAATCGCTGTATACCAAATCTAAAAGCCCAACCATAACTATTGTTGTATGTATGTGGATTATTTTCCTTTTAAATGCCTAATGGAAATAGAACATTTTAAATTAGTGGCTTTAGCACCATTTTATATTAGTTGCGTATTTTCCTTCAATCTTCTGTACTCTGAAAGTTTCATATAATTAGTTCTTTTTTCACACCAGAATAACCTCACCGGTGCTTCTGGATAACATTCTGTATGGTGATTCATTTACTTAATTTTTGACACAAATATCTTCATACTTTTGTGTCAATACATTGATAGCTATATTAATTAGCAAATGGCATGTTATAGTGCAAGTTATTAAACAATAAAAGTTACAGAAAATCTTATATATATCCTCTGGGGAACTATCTACATTTACACTGGCAGCGCAGAATGCAGCAAGGCAGCCTTTAAGAGAAGCATGGGGTCATGTAACGAACATGACGTAAACATTTTCATCAGATTGATTCTCAGTGTGTGTTGAACATTTGATGACGTGTCTGAAATGTGGAGTATATAACGGCCACCTCATTTCAAACGGCGCAGTCCCTATAGAACATTTGCAGACATAGTGAATGACGATAGCAAAAAAAAAAAAATCGAGAAGAATGAATAGGAATTTCGGATCTATAAAAATCCTTTGCAATGAATTTATTTAAGGAGTATTATAAATGCTCTCATTTTATTTAACAATAATACTCAGTGGTAGAGGGTTCGCTTCGTAACCGGGAGGTCATGAGTTCGAGACCCTCTCGTGCCATGGCCGCGTCAAACTTATGATCTAAACATAGGTAGTGATTGCTCCTTCGTCAAACCCTCGGCATTTAGAAGTGAGAATCGCGGGTCTTTCGAATATGGTCTTAAAAACGGAGTACGCGTGTCGCAGCAGACGTTGGGACGTTGAAGAATCAATCAATGCTTTCTCATAAATGTACAGTCAGGGCCTCCGTGGCCGAGTGGTTAAAGCATCGCGCTCAAAATCACGTGGCCTCTCACCTCTAGTCGGCGCGGGTTCGAATCTCGCTCGCGCCGACTTATGTGAGAAAGTTTGCCAGTTTACTTTCGGAAGGTCAGTGGTCTCTTCCCGGGTACATTGTATCTGGGTTCTCTCCTCCACCAATAAAAATGGACGCCACCAGATAACTGAAATATTGTTGAGTGTGGTGTAAAAAACAAAAAAAAAAATCAAATCAAATCATTACAGAGTGGAGGTTGGAAAATACAAATTACTGGATATTAAAGCAATATATGCACTGGAATAAATATTCATATTTATACGGATAAAGTGACAAAAGAATACTTCAACAAGTGAACACGACATCAAGTTTCGTCTAGTTTACGTACCGTCCACATTTTTCTTTACAACTGATAGAAATTTACATAAACTCTTAAGCAATACTGAATATGACGATATAAATAGATTTCGGAATTTGATAATATTTGAGTTCTTTGATAAATTTGCAGACAATAAAGCTTTTCTAGCAAGTGTTATGTTGTGTACACGCCTCTTACGTTGTTGTGATTACATAGACAACAGAGACGTCCACTAAAGACGTTCCCCCTCTCACATTTAATTTAGGAAATTCAAAATTGTTACATCGAAATTTACATAAAATTACTGCATATTTTTTAGGTAAGATAGCGAGGTAACTCTCGAATATCAAGGAATCATTGAAAAGCCTGTAATTTAAACATTTTGGAGAGAAATATATTTTACTCTTGAGTAAATCGGTCAGTTAATATTCTTTTAACTTCCTGTTTTACCCAAACTGAATCCACAATGCTGCAGCCATAAACGCTAATGATTGGTCTAAATTGGCAACTTCTCAATATGAATAAAAAAAAATCTCGACGGGAAGTAAAATAAACAAACAACCATTTTATTTAATCATCATTCTGATTATGAAATTCCTAATTCTAACAATCATATAGTCATTCATATAATTTATGATTTTTACAGTATTTTGTAGGTAAATAATGTAAGTATGTACATAGTTATGACACAAGTTCTTAACATTTTTCGAGGTCTATGATTATCGTAAATCCTAATGCACCAGCAAGTTAAAAAATACGCGATGTGTCGTTCTACATCGGAGGGAATTCTTGGGATAGATTTTTTATTTCCCAATGTTAAGAAAACGGCTACTATCAAGCTGTAACGTGACACGTTCCCAGCTGCCAGTCATGAAGTTGACCTTCTGTCGTATACATAGCAAAATAGCTGAAAGAAAAAGGCGATTAAATCAGATATATCCGGTGGTTTAGGGTGTGTAGATAACGCTGGGGAATCGGGAGGATACACCGAATCACAACAGGATATCTAGACACAATCTGCTGTTCTTCTAGCATCAAAGTAATAAGAGAAATCATTTTGACTAATGACTTACCAATAATCGTGAAAAGAATCATTAGGCAAGACGGACTTATAATGTCTCAAGGCCCTCATTGATTTCGTTACATAAGTCATGTCAAAGAAACGCAGGAGGACGTTCAAAGTGGGCTTTCACTGGTTCCAAAGTTCACCCGGGTTCTGTACATGAAGTGCGGATTACGCTGCTCTGCTTTGATGTTCCGTTATATTTACATTTCCATAATCCCTCTATCTCTTTTTTTAATCATTAAATCCAGTATATCTATACTTTAATCACAAGGGTTGAAATGCTTTTCAACTACAAGAACTTAAAATTGAAAAATAAAAATCTACATCAATATGAGAAATATTCTTTTAATACGTTACGATTGCCATTTTTAAAAATCTGTTTTATAAGTTACATTTAAGAAATAAAATTGTTGTCCTTCAGTTTAAAAACATTTCAATTACTAGTACACGTATTTCCTATACAACAAATCGTAGGATATTTATAAAAACATAAGAACATTTTAGCATAGAAAAATGCGAAGTGGACATTACCTCCACTCCACATTTCAAACACATGAAAAGGTGAAGATAACGAACAGTGATCAATCTCATAACTCCTGTTAAGAATACAAAATTGAGAGTAGGGCAAACACAGACCCCTGGACATATCAGAGGTGGAATCAGGTGCCTTGGAGAAGTAAGCATTCCCTGTCGACCGGTCACATCCGCCCTGACCTTTGTATCTTGATCAGGTAAATAGAGTAATCCGTAGTCAAAATGAGTGTGCGAAGAACGGCCTATGAAACACGTTAGAGAACATTTGACCGAATGACAGGTTGTACTGGTAAATGTGATAGTTATAAAGATCATCGAATTTGCGAAATGCTGACTTTGAATTATATATTATTGAGATAAGTCGCTGCTCTTTGTCTTCACCTTTCTCATTAATATCAGGAAAATATAAGATGACAACTTTTTATGTCAATGATGGCGTTGCAGTTCACGGGGAAAAGAATCATTTCATATTCCCAGTCACATCAGCCAAGCACGTGTGAGTGAGGTAGGACCAGTAGCACTCACCTATGTGAAAACTACTCAGAAATGGCATCGGGAATACCAAGATGAGGCTCCGTATCTGAAGCTAGCTCTAAGCTGTATATTCATAGCAACATTGACCATGCAAGTTTGATGTGAGAATTTCTTGTCCAGTGTGTGTGTGTGTGTGTGTGTGATACTTTTAAATTCTAAGTACATAAAATATTGTACTTTTCTATTCTTCAACTTTGTAAATCATTGGACACCACCACAACAACAGGTTTAACACACAATTTAATCAACACGTGCATGGACACATGAGATGTATACATTGTGTACATTGTGAATATACACTGTAATTACGCAGTGTATCAATATATTGATTGATTATTTATTGCTTTCCGCCACACTCAACAATTTTTCAGTTATCTGGTGGCGTCCAGTTTTTGTTGGTGGAGGAGAGAACCCAGATACAATGTACCTGGGAAGAGACCACCGACCTTCCGCAAGTCAACTGGCAAACTTGCTCACATAACGCCGCGGCTGAGATTCGAACGCGCGCCGACAGAGGTGAGAGGCTTTGTGATTTTGAGCCCGATGCTCTAACCACTCGGCCACGGAGGCCCCCCTGTATCAATATAGAAAGATACCCTAACTAAGGTGTATTGGAAATAGATAACTGATGATCACGACATCACAAGGGATGTAGAACCAAGAGATAGGAGGGTTTTTTCTTTTTATGGCATATTATATGTGCTTTCAATGTAAAATGATACTATGGAATGGGTGGTCCTTACTTGGCATAATACCATGAAATACAAAGATAAAGAATCGGGGGGGGGTGTTGTGGGGGGGGGGGGTTATGTTTTTATTTTTTATTCATTGTAAATGTTCTCTGTCCCCCCCCCCCCCCCCCTCTTAGTTTGAAATATCTGTGACACACGTGCGTAGGTGCAATGTGCACTCAAAATGACTGTGTATCTCTTGATTCTATTTATAGGTGATTATGGTAATGAAACCGAATAATGTATTTTTCTATTTTCTAATTAAATAAAATATCGACACTTCATTCGTGGCTACCTCTTGTTAACAGTATCATCGTTCTCACTGAACAACCATAACTATCTTCTCAGGGGAAACTTTTGACTCTTCTTTTGCGTTTTCACTGATAAATGTGGATATTTTGACTAGATATTAGCACGCCTGGAGCCGTTTAATCACCCTGGTTAAGGAGATAATCAAAGAAAAAGTCTAAAGGGGACGCGTCATAGTGTTTACGCTGCCCCTCTAGAGGACTTGTACTGTAATTATCCAATGTTACAAAAAATACTGAACTCTCTATGAACCAAGACAAAAGCATACAATTTAATACAAATATCCATTTATTTTGACAAACAATGAATTAACGATATGATATTTTTTCCAGATGTCAATAAAATGACCGGTTTTTGTGTCAATATATCATGCAGCACACCTAAGTCTCTGATCTCCACAGCTAAAACGAATCACACACCGAGTGATCATAAAGTTTATCAATTCTGTTTCTCAATGAAAATTATACAAGATATATTGTGATGCATTGAATTGATAGCTAAAGTAATTTCATAACGTGACGAATGTGTACTTATAAACCTAATACTCTGTTGAATTTAAGGAATGAAAGTACGTATGCACTTCTTACTCATTTTGTACGATATTTTGACGGCGCTACTATTAGAGCAAGCACAGCTACATGTATATGAGCGGATCCAGAATTTTTCCCCATGGAAGTGGGTTCCATTTCATTTCGTTTCATTTTAATCAGGTAAAATTATCATAGAATGTCATGATTATAAAACAATACAATTTTGAAAACAGACATTATCTCAGCATTATACAATATTGAAATGTGTACATGCAAATATATATTTTAAAATGAAGCATGACATACAGTTGATAATTAATACCTAAGGATAGCCCATAAAAGCTACAAATAAGCGTATTTCCAATGGGGTCCTTAATTATTATTAGTTTAGTTTTAACACCAAAATTATTTCAACAAGGAATTTAGGCAAGGTATATTGATGAAAATTGCTTAATGCTTGAAGAAATGACATAATTTAACTGTTTACATTTTATATACTAAAAATCACTATAATTTGATAAAAATAATAATAAATTGTACAAGCATTTACAAAGTGTCTCTTGCATTGGTAGCTAAAAATAATTGAACAGCTTTTTGAAACCTTTGTTTTGTGTCTACCTCCTTAACCTCTAATGGCAATGCATTCCAATCTTTAATGGCATTATAGAAAAAAAAAAACTTGAAGACTCTTTACCTTTTATCTTGGGTGTATGAAAATATTTGTTTGTTGCACTTCTAGTGAATGTTTTAGAGGTCCAATTAAAAATATTGACTAACATGTTGTATATTTCAGCTGGGAGTGCAAACAAATACATGGATATTCATTATCTGCCTAGCCCAGGGGTGATAGGTTAAGACCCCTCATCCACCCATATATAATATGTGTGTGTCTGACATTTTGTTTCTACCAATAGAATTAAGATATGTGGTTTAAACGAAAACAGGAAAAATCTACAGTGTATTGAAAATCGCACAATGGGATAATGATAAGAACCACAACACAATGGCTGTGATTATCCTGTAAAGTGTAATGATCCTCGTGTACAAAGTGTAGCAAGGACATATTTTAGTCAGATATTTCAGCATTCACACAACAGTAAATAAATTTCCACAAATATGACCCCCCCTCCTTGTTTTCGTTGTTGCTATGATACATTGAAATCCATTCAGAAATCCAGCTTTAAAATCAGCTTGCGCATGCACAAGTACATGCGTGTTTATCGAAATCAGCAATATTTCATAAACAATATTAATTGTCAAGAGAATTTTTTTTTAAAATGTTCTGTAAGGTTTGTGAAAAACAAATTTTAGTATTCTTCAAAAAACGATTAATGTAATGGAGTCTTGATTTATTCATTTGTACATATCACGACAACATATTAATCCCGGCAACACTCAGCAAAGAATGTAATACATTATTGCTCATATCTTCAGTCATCAGTTGTGAAGTTGCACTGAACTTTTGAAATGACAAATGACACTCAGGCTTGTGGGCATCAATATTATATTGCCAGTTTTTTCAGACTTATATTGAATAGAAAATAGAGAGAGAGAGAGAGGAGAGAGAGAGAGAGAGAGAGAGCATTACATATTTTTTGCAGTGTCAAAGGTCAATCGGGGATAGATCTCGCATCCTGGTTCTCGCTCCATAGTAAACAGTGTATTTTCATTATCTCCTGACAATTGTTTATGAAACATTGCTAATTCCGATAAATATGTACTTGTGCATGAGCAAGCTGACTTACACCTCATGTGTACGGTCACGTGCTATCCTGTTAGGTCGTATCTATAAATCAAGATCGTGTCATCCGCTCCGCCGATCTCTTTCGTCATTTTCTCGACTCGACGGAAAAGGCCAAGCGATGTTTCGATTGGCTCCGGTGAAAACGTACACTTGTACTTGCGCAAGTTAAGTTGACTTTTCCCCATAGAACCTACTTATATATTCTTAAGAGGCAGAATTTGCTCAAACGCTTCTTCACGAGAAGAAGAAAAAAATCTTGCTGTGGCCTTCAACTCAGCATTTAGATATATATCGACGACGTTTTATCTATTTTCCTCCATATGTCTATTTCATGTATCCCACTGAACTTGGAATAAAAGACACCACAGAGTCTTACACATCAGCTTCATACTTAGCTATTTTATTGAACATAGATGTTAACGGCAAACTGGCAATTCAACTCTATGACAAACGGGAAGGCTTCAGCTTTTCCATCGTCAACTTTCAATATTTATGTACAGCAATATTTCATTATCACCTGTATATGGTGTTTGTGTCTCAACTGATTCGATACGCAAGAACTTGTTCTGCGTATGGTCAATTTTTAAATCGAGGCAGGCTACCGACAAATAAGTTGATATTACAGGGATTTCAACATTCGCGCTTGAGGTCAACATTTTGCAAATTTTATCGTCGTTATAACGAATCTATGATCAGGTACAATGCTGTCTAGCGTGTTCATACCAATTGAGGCCGTTCTTTTCAAAATGATTTTGACTAAGGATTACTTCGTTTACTTGATCAAGATATAGGACTGAAGGTGGGTGTGACTGGTCAATATGAGATGCTTACTCCTCCTAGGCACCTGATTCCACTTCTGGTATGTCCAGGGTCTTTGTTTGTTCTACTCTTAGTTTTGTATTTTTATAGGAGTTATAAGATTGATCACTGTTCGTTATTTTCACCTTTTCATCCGGTTTCACTTTGTTAAATATTTTCTGCGTGGAGCTTAGTCCACGCAAAGTAATTTTTTCAGTGTGCTCAGCCAATTATATTTGCATATTAAAAGTACGAATTAGCTTGTACTGCTGTCGCTTTAGTCATGACACGTACTTTACTTGTAAGTAGCTGGGGAAATCTAAAAATAGAAATACATTATACTAGATGAGAAGGATAGTGCTAACACTCTTTATGAAGTATAGTGGCTTGAAGCGTTGCAGTTCATACTCTCATTGTTTTTCTACAAATGAAATTTATTTCTTAAGAATGAAACGCAGCAAACTATTTCAAATTATTTTTAATAACTTTGTTTTACGCTATTCTTCAACCTTTCTACAGTGATTACACAGGCACATGTTTCTGGAAATAAGTTATGACGTGATAGGCGTCAAGACGTTATAATTTATTCACAGAAACGAATACCTGTGAGTGACTGTATTGAATTTTTACCAAGTCTTTTACGTACCAGTAGCCTGTCTTGTTAAAAATAATCAGTCTATAACAAAAGTATCTTATTGCATATGTTTAATCCCCTGATTTTCTATATCAAAGAGGGTGTTGCAATGTAGATTTTAAAAATGATGAAAATTAAATAAGAAAGTATTGCCGTCTTGGGTTGTCCCATATCAAAACATAAACTGTCCCAGATTGTTCAACCCACAAAGTAGAATTTTGATAAATTATTTCGATAAACCGTCACTTTTTATGAATTGCAACATGTGGCGGTATAACGAATTTGGCGACGAATAAAATATATCTAGCAAATAATCAATAATTTAATCATACACTTTTATTGTTTATTTCCTGTGCATTTATTGAACATCTTACAATACATTTATATGATACGCATATTAATTATAGGTAAAATATTTTGTTTCACGATAAAATACGTCCACTGTTGGAAAAAAAAAAAAAAAAAAAAAAAAAAAAACATTACCATTAAGATGTATACAAAACCCTTTTCTTTTTTTTTTTCATTTGTTGATTTTTTGTTTAGTGGGTTTTCTTAATTATTATAATTTTTAGTTTTGTATTTGGGGGGGGGGGTTTATTTATTTGTTTGTTTGTTTGTTTTTGATTGTTTTTTGTTTATAGGGTTTTTTTTAAATTGATAATTAAAATAATGATGTCTTGTGAATGAAAGGCATACTGTTTAATTATGGTTACTCCTTAAGCCCCTCATTATTGTGACTTGCTCAAAATTCATAATTTCCCAAGCAATTTTTGCAAGATCGAACGGATATGCACACATTCAATTCTTTCGTGTTCAGTTGAAAGCAAACACTTTGTGAATCGATACATTACTAAACTTTAAAATTTCTTCCGGACAGAGATCAGTGATAATCCTTATCAAGCCGTTATCTCGTTTGTTTCAGTTAAGATTACTAGTACTTTTATAGCGGTCCACTGGTTATATAATTACGTTTTCGACTAAATAACGGCTTCACCGATCACAAGCTACTGGCGATAAATCGAGGCATTCGACACCCTAATATGGCTGTTTAGTTTGAAAACAGGGTTACAAATCTAGCATTATAAAGGGAGACCTATATATGAGGGCGAGTCAATAAGTAACCAGTCTAACTTATTTCCGGTTGACTGAGACGGTTACAATTTCCATGCCTTGTTTCAATACATGTTTTATACCTGGGTACGCGTATTGAGTCATTCTTTAATAAGAGATTGAATGTCAAACATGGCTAGCGATGTAAAGGCGTGTTTTTCATCTAAAAGTACCGTGCTGTAATTTGCTACTTGTATTTAAAAGGTACAACAGGCAAGGAAATACACGACGAGTTAGCTGATGTTTATGAGTCTTATGCTCAGGTTAAATTCTGGGTAGGGGAATTTAAACGCGGTAGAAGATGAAGCCAGATCTGGACGCCAACTGGATGCCACCGTCGAAGAAATGTGTAATAAAGTTCGGGATCTGGTATACTCTGATAAGTGGAAGAAATAGCGCAGGAATTAGGCATTTTACATGGTAGCGTTTCATCAGTCATACATGATCGTTTAGGTATGCGGAAGCTAACAGCCCCTTGGGTCCTCAAGTCCCTGAGCGATGAGCAAATGGCAACCAGAGCATCAGTATACAGCGCCTTGTTGAAGCGTATTAAGTCAAAAGATGATTTTATTTTGCTTCTAGTGACCGTAGATGAGAGTTGAGTTCATTATTATGAGCCAGAGAATAAAGCTCAGAGTCGTCAGTGGGTAGGGCTGGGGTGCCCGAGGCCAAAGAAGTTCAAGACGCAGTCATCTGCTGGCAAGGTGATGACCATAGTATTTTGGGACGCCATAGGCGTTATTATGTTGGATTTTTACCCAACTGAAGTGTACTATGCAAACTTGCTAGACCAACTGAGAATTGCTATCCGTGTAAAACGCCGAGCTAACTTTTCTAAAAGTGTTTTGCTGCAACAGGACAACTCGAAAGTCCACACTTGCAAAGTTGCAACGGATGCTGTAGAGCGAAATGGGTAGATTAATACCACATTGCCTATTCGCCTGACCTAGCAACTTCTTCCTATCCCCATACTTGAAAAAGGATTTCTGTGGACGTTTTCTCCGGTCTGACGAAGGAGTCGTGGCGGCAATTGAGTGTGTCAATGGAAAGGACCCTGACATTTTCAGTTCTGAGCTGATGCCACTTGGTATAAGTGCATCACACTAGGGGGCAATTGTATCGAAAAATTAGAGGACCTCAACTGGAAATACGTTAGGCTGGATACTTATTGACTCGCCTTCGTAACAGGACAACGTTTCGAAGGAAAACGTGGCGGTAGCTCAGTGGATAGTGCATTCACTTCGTAACCGGGAGGTCGTGAGTTCGAGCCCCGTTTGTGCCATGGCCGCGTCAAACCTAAGACGAAAAATAGGTAGCGATTGTTCCTTCGCCAAACGCTCGGCATTTAGAAGTGAGAATCAAGGGTCTTTCGAATATGACCTTAAAAACGAAGGTCACGGTGGGTGTTAGCACGTTAAAGAACCCTCACTGCTACGGCCCTGAGCGCTAAGCATAGGTCAAAATTTGTGGTACTTCACCTACAGCTGGTGACGTCTCAATATGAGTGAAAAATTCTCGACGGGACGTAAAACAATATATATATATATATATATATATATATATATATATATATATTAGTGGAAATACTTTTAAGCTTGTACCGCTTCGAATATCTGAACACAGATGTGTGAAGTGCTGAGATTATGACTACCGTGCAACAACCATTGATGTATAAGCTATTGATTAGAAGAAAGTGTAATATTCATCATGACTTGGAAGTTCAATGCTTCTCTGCAATATGAATACCTTGGACAAACAAAAAATAATGAAAGTAATTTCGAGAGAATCAATACCATTTGTACACTTTGCAGTATCTGACAAATCTTGATGATACAAATTTGTTTATATGGTTTTCATATACCTGAACTGAAGGTATACGACCGTAAATTTAATATCATATATATATATATATATATATATATATATATATATATATATATATTAAGGATGACAATCAGTCAAAATTTTATGACTGGTTAGTCGTAAATTCTTTAGATTGATTAACTGTAAATATGTTGAAATTTCCATGACCACAGTAAGCAAAATGTTCGGAACCTGGTGAATTTCTGATACTTGGGTTGAGAATGTGTTGTTTGTGGAAAACCAAAACCAACAATTAAAAGTGCGCATAGAAAACATAGTCCATCATATGCAGAAATGGTGAAGAGAGGAGTTGAACCAGAGATATCTAACAGACCTCCAAGACACCAACCAGGATGAGTCAAATTCATTCAAACCAATGCGAGAGGTCTGACACAAAGAAGTGAACAGCATATCAATACAAGCAGGAATACCAAACTAAACTACAATCATCAAGCTAACCACTACGTAAAAACAACAATCGGAATCATTATTAGGACAGGGATAGACAGATAAAACGCAAAAATTAAGGATGTTCAACCGGACGTGGAATGCGTTGAATCACAACTGCCGGGTCCAAAAATAATCAATCTCTCAAAAAGAGACTTAACCAATAAAGAGATCACTATTCATTCTAGAAAGGGGTTTAAAATTTACACCAACACCTAAAATTAACAATGCTGACCTCAAGAAAGACACGGAAGAATTCTGTCGTAAGTTGCAACTAAGATAAGTTTTTAAAACTGAAACAGATGAAGACGAATCGTTAGTGAGAAATATAATAGGATTCCGACCTCCTTTGAACAGAGATAAACATCTAGAGAAATACATTACCTGTCTTAATACATCAGCAGGTTCTAATTTGACAAGATCTAATGTAAAATCAAACATTTCAAGAGGGGAACAGGAAGCCTTAAAGAATTTGAGTGAGGATTTATCCATTACAATAAAAGAAGCAGATAAAGGAGGTGTCATAATTATTATGGATAGAGATCGTTATAAGGAGATGGTAATGGCTCAACTTCAGGATGATCATTTTTATAAAAAAAAAACTTATTCAAAACGAAGACCGAAAAACATTACTTAAAAATAAAAAACTAACAAAAAAATATAATTTGCTGATAACTCAACCAAAAATGAAATGGGCTATCTTACTAATTTTAAAGTGAAGACCAGTAATTTCTACAGCCTACCAAAACTTTATAAATCAAAGGAAATTCAGGAAATTATACAAAGGAATCATAATACTTATGTAAAAATTTCCAAACCTTCTGATTTAAAACTCGGTTCTATCGTAGCAGGACCTTCCTCAAGCACACAGGGATTAAGTAATCTGTTATATTTAAGTCTTAAACTATTTTATAAAAAGATACTTAGTTTTATCCTTGATGATTTGGATTTCCTAAAATATATTCCAGACAAAATACAGGAAAACACACTTCTGTTTACTTTTGATGTTGCCAATCTTTATACCAACATCCCACATGACTTAGGACTGGAGGCTATGAAATTTAGGATTGCTAAATTTCCAATAGAAATTAACGAAAGATTTTCCGAAGATTTTAACCTTAAAGCTCTTTAAGTAGTTTTAAAAAATAACCACTTTCAATCTAATGACCAATACTATCTTCAAATAAAAGGTACAGTCATGGGAACCAAAGTTGCACCCAACCTATATAACCTTAGTAATGGGCTATCCTGAAGAAAAAATCACAGAATAAACTTCCTCAAATATTTGATGCAAATTTTGCACAGTATATTCGCCATCAATAGAAAAGATACCTCGATGATATTTTCATCTTTTGGAATAAATTTGCATATGATTTACTAAAATTCCATGCTGAAATTAATCAGTTACATCAATCGATGCAGTTTACTATGAATATGAGTGAAAAAGAAGTACCATTTTTGGATCTTATAATCATTAAGGACGATACCAATATAATTATATGTCTTTACTGTAAAGGTTTACTTTCGGAAGGTCGGTGGTCTTTTCCCTGGTACATTGTATCTGGGCTTTCTCCACCACCAATAAAAACTGGACGCCACCATATAACTGAAAAATTGTTGAGTGTGGTTGAAAACAATAAGCAATCAATCAATCAATTTTTACTGTAAAGAAACAGATTCACATCAATATTTGGATTTCCGTTCATGTCATCCTTCCCATACTAAACAAAACATTCGATATGTAAAGGTGACGATAACTAACAGTAATCAATCTCGTACTTCCTATAGCAAATACAAATCAGAGATATGGGCAAAGACGATCCCCTCGACATACCAGAGGTGAGATCAGGTGCCTAGGAGGAGTAAATATCCCCTGTCGATCGGTCACAACCGCCGTGAGTCTTACATCCTGATCAGGTAAACGGAGCAATCCGTAGTCAGAATCAGTGTGTCAAGAATGGACTAACAATTGGTATGAAACACATCAAACAGCATTTGACTTAATGGTAAGGTGTACTGGCAAACTAGATCGTTATAACGACCGTAAAATATGCGAAATGCTGACTATATACGAGACTGTACAGACCCCTGTTACATCAACTTCCTTGTCAGTAGCCCGCTTCGATTTAAAAACTGATCATATGCAGAACAAGGTATTGCGTATCGAAACATTGAGAAATATAAACACCATATGCAGTTGATGATGGAACATTGCCAATTAGATAATGGATGTTGACCATAGAGGAATTGAAATCACCCCCTTTGTCATAAAGTTGAGTTGTTAGTTTGCCGCCGGCATCTCTTTTCAGTAAAATATCTAAGTATGAAGCAGATGTGGAAGACTCTGTGGTGTCCTTTATATTACGTTCACTGGGATATATCGAATCGCTAAAATGATCATTGTTGATATATAAAACGTCGTCGATATATCTAAATGTCGTATTGAAGGCCACAGCAAGAGATTTGTCCTTCTCATGTAGAAGCTTTTGAATGAATTCTACTTCATAATACTATAAAAACAGGTCAGCTAACAAAGGAGCACGAATCGTATCCATGGGAATTCCAACAGACTGTTGGAAGACCCGATCACCAAAGACTAGGAAAATATTGACAATGAGGAACTCTAGCATCTTTTTAATATCAATATCAGAGTACTTATGCGCGGAGTCAGAGTGGTGTTTAACAAAATAATTTTTGGGATGACCGATCACTAGATATGAATACTTCCTTTTCCCATGATTGTTGACGAAGCAACTGTCTATGTCAAAGAGTCTAGTCTTTAATATATTGTGAGATATGGTTGTGTAAAGTGTTCTTAAATCATAACTTTTAATGTTTTTATTTTAAGAAATGTTTTGTGATTTCAAATTCTATAAACGTTCTTTAAAATTGTTAAGAATCAAATTTGATTTACACCACCTCTGACATACGTAGTGGCACAGTACGTTAGAATTTTCTCCTTCACAGCAGTTAATATTTTCGTGAGAAGCAGAGATAGAAGCTTTGTAGAACATTTACTCGATACAGCCATGTATCTTTGTTTGTAAGGATTCTTATGGAGTTTGGGGATCCAGTATAGGTACTGTACCTCATATTCATCTGCTAGACTGACTGGGATATTAAATGTATTTACAATTGAAGCATGTATTTGAAGAATTCCATCGTTTGAAAAGCCATTCGAGTATAATTGCGATTATTAAATGTGAAATTAATGCCCAGTTCGTTTAGAATGCAGCTGTAATGAGTCTTGCAAACAAATACAATTTTGTTTCCAGCTTTCTCAGCTGGAACCAAAACATATTCCTCATGCAACCTACCTAACTCTTT
Organism: Ostrea denselamellosa; assembly: GCA_024699665.1. Taxonomy (NCBI): domain Eukaryota; kingdom Metazoa; phylum Mollusca; class Bivalvia; order Ostreida; family Ostreidae; genus Ostrea; species Ostrea denselamellosa. The sequence continues at coordinate 1,493,903 of JAMZEH010000035.1, read as the reverse complement.
TATCACTTCTGGTTTACTAAACATAGAAGGATAGATGGTACACATATTTGTTTTGACATGTCTGATATTTAAAAATGTGGGATTTTAATATTCCATTGATACTTTTTATCTATTCTGACATAATGGATAGGCAGATATGTACAATAATTACGAATACTTCACTACCTTCAAAAAGACTGGAGGAATTAAAAGTATATCTTCAGCGACAACACCACCCAGAAAACCTCATCAATGACGGAATTACAAAAGCACAAAACATATCTATTTCGACCTTAAGAAACTTTGGTCACGAAGAAAACGTGTACACAATGACATTCCTTTTGTAATTACATAACCCACGCAACCACCATATATTTGAAACAGCTAGAAGATTATTATTTGTATTTTGGAACAGTCCCAAATCTCAAAAGCCTAATAAAAGAATTTTAAATTAAAAACAGCAGAAGACAAGCTCAAAATCTGAAGAGGATTCTAACGCACGTCCGATTTACAACAGAGCATTATAAATCCGTAAAACAAAATGTGGGGATTCACGTTGCGTTACATGTAGTCATCTGGAGGAAAGCAGAGACAAAATTCTTAAATGTGGCGAAAAATTGACGTCAAGCTCCAACATGACATGCAAATCAGAAAATGTAATATACTGCATGACCTGCCCTACCTGTAAAGAAAACTACATCGGAGGAACCGGCAAACTGAACGCAAGTGTACATTTTTTTGTTGTGTAATTACAAAAGGAATGTCATTGTGTATACGTTTTCTTCGTGACCAAAGTTTCTTAAGATCGAAATAGATATGTTTTGTGCTTTTGTAATTCCGTCATTGATGAGGTTTTCTGGGTGGTGTTGTCGCTGAAGATATACTTTTAATTCCTCCAGTCTTTTTAAAGGTAGTGAAGTATTCGTAATTATTCTACATATCTGTCCATCCATTATGTCAGAATAGATAAAAAGTATCAAAGGAATATTAAAATCCCAACATTTTTAGATATCAGACATGTCAAAACAAATATGTGTACCATTTATCCTTCCTCTTACTTTAGTAAACCAGAAGTGATAAAAGAGTTAGATAGGTTGCATGAGGAATATGTTTTGGTTCCAGCTGACAGAGCTAGAAACAACATTGTATTTGTTTGTAAAACTCATTATTACAACTGCATTCTAAACGAACTGGGCATTAATTCCACATTTAATAATAGCACTTATACTCCAATGCCCTTTCAAACGATGACATTCTTCAAATACATACTTCAGTTTTAAATACATTTAATATCCCAGTCAATCTAGTAGATGAGTATGAGTTACAGTACCTATACTTGATCCCCAAACTCCATAAGAATTCTTACAAACAAAGATACATGGCTGGATCTAGTAAATGTTCTACAAAACCTCTCTATCTCTGCTCCTCACGAAAATATTAACTGCTGTGATGGAGAGAATTCTAACGTACTGTGCCACTACGTATATTAGAGGTGGTGTAAATCAAATTTGGAGTCTTAAAAATTTATTAAAGAACGTTCATTGAATTTGAAATCACAAAATTTTTCCCAAATTAAAAACATTAAAAGTTATGATTTTACAACACCTTACACAACCATATCTCACAATAAATTAAAGAAGCGATGTTTTACTTAATCTGTAAAAACAACTTACTCTAGGTCCGACGACTAAAACAAGTCAGAAACTGAAGATAATTCTTGAGCAGCATGGGCGGCATTTAACTTTATCCGAAACCATGAATACGTGCATAATTACGTATACGTGGTAAGAACATGGCAATACTCAGAGAGAGGGATACCTGTTATCATTCCAACACACACAACCGTGATTACAAAACTTGGAAACTGGAATCAAAATTGGAAAGAAAATTTGGCAACAAAATCAAATTGTGGAAAACTTCAAAAGGCGAACTTATATATTCTGCAGGTGTTGCTATTGAACAAGCAAATGGGTTTGCGCTTGTACTTAGCCCTTTCAGCCAAACGGCAAGTCAAAGAATTGGCTATGATAATCAGAAGGAAGATTTACCACTTCCACAAAACTGCCAATAACCTACCATGGTCATACGTCCATCATCTCTAAATACAGAATAATAATCTTCGAAATTTGTCTATTCCTCTTTAAAGTCGAGGGGACTCCGTGGCCGAGTGGCTAGAGCGTTGCGCTCCAAATCACAAGGCCTCTGACGTCTCGTCTGCGCGGGTTCGATTCTCGCTCACGCCGATATATGTGAGAAAGTTTGCCATTTTACTTTCGGAAGGTCGGTGGTCTCTTCCCCGGGTACATTGTATCTGGGTTCTCTCTTCCACTAATAAAAATTGGACGACACCAGATAACTGTAAAATTGTTGAGTGTGGCGGAAAACAACAAACAATCATTCAATCAATCTATCCAGTCGTATCATACAATCCTCTTTTCGTTTTTCAAGGACAGACGTTTGTCAAATTGTACTCAGGATATATGTGCCTCGACTATGAATTGAAAATGGATATTACCTAATCACTTCACTATTGAAATGACTGCACTATCAGACCAAACGTACTGAGTTAATTACACTATTAAACAGGTTAGGTCACTGTAGAAGTTACTCAAAGATGATGGAACTTGAAACTGCTATTTGCAATGCGATTACAAATTCTGGATTGATTGATTGTATATTGCTTAACATCCCGCTTGAGAATTTTTCACTCATATGGAGACGTCCAAATGCTGGATTAATACTGCCTAGAAGCATATTTCTTACAAATAACTCAGTAATTCATAAATGCATCTCGTCTTAATGTCAAATAACTTGATATATAAACAAGGGGTAAGTGTTTTTAAAGCAAATGCATGTTTGTAAATGTCCATATTGTGTTTGTAAGATAAGTATTTCCATTTTTAACAAGTTAATGATAAATTTCATAGTTTTCCCCCCCAAAATGAGAAAGTCTCCATGCATTAATGTCAAACAATCTCATTTACAATTAAAGGGTTACACTCTTTCAGAAAATAACTGTTTTAAAAGGTCCATATTATCTATATAGGATCTGAAGAGGTTTTCAGAAGTTTGGTGTGTTTTTTGTTTAAAGTGTCTAAATGTCCCCACATATTTATGTCAAACAACTAGGTTCACAAAAGACTTGTTATATCGAATGTGAAGAGCTTATGGTTGTTGTTGTTTCTTTTTTTCTTTTCTTTTTTTTTCTTTCTCTTTATATACAAATTCCATGTTTGTGTCCCAAAGCTCGTAAATGACCCACGTCGGAATGTGACCCCGTGGTTCTGGAGAAGAAAATTCTAAATATTTATTAGTGTATTTTGCTATTTCGCTGTTATCTACCTTTGGAGCAGAATGTTGCCCTTCATTTGAGCAAACTTGAACCCCCTTCACCCAAGGATACTATACTACTCAAAGTTTGATAAGGATCATATTTTTCAGCACTTGTAAAACTTTCAACAAAGGTGAATGACAACCAACACAGAGTGATTTATGTTCAGAAATGTTTACTTCAAGAAATTGTGACAGAAAAATTTGGCAAACATGACATTTCATCGCATACTCCTAAGGTAAAGGGAGAGTACCCTGAAAAGCATGGTAATTTCATGATCACGGAATTGTTTAAACTCTGCACATTCCATTTCACACTGCACAAACAAGTGTCAATAGCGGGTATGGCCTCCGTTAGCTCCAATGACAGCTTGGCAACGTCGTCTCATGCTTCCAACGAGGTTTGAATGGACGCAAGAGAGATATTGTTCCATTCTTGGATCAGAACATTTTCAAGTTCCTGGAGGGTGGCTGGTTGTACAGGACGACGTGAAATCGCTACCTGAAGCATATTCCAGACATGCTCGATAGGGTTGAGGTCTGGAGAACGAGCTGGCCAGTCCATACGAACAATTGTCTCGCGTTCCAGGTACTCGTCCACCACCCTAGCACGATGTGGACGTGCATTATCGTCCATGAGGATGAAGTCAGGACCAACAGCACCAGCATATGGTCTCACGTACACATCCAGGACTTCATCCCTGTAGCGCACTCCGGTCATCGTGCCTCGCCTTAGGACATGGAGATCAGTTTGTCCAGCTCGACTGATTCCTCCCCAAATCATCAACGACCCACCACCATATCTGTCATGTTCAGCAACATTAGCGTCCTGATATCGTTCTCCTGCCCTTCTCCACACTCGTGCACGACGATCTATGAAGTCAACACAAAACCTCGACTCGTCTGTGAAAAGTACAGGGGCCCAATCAGCAACCCTCCAATTCACATGAGCCCTGGCCCAATTCAAACGATCTTGTCTGTGTCGCTGAGTAAGAGGGATGCGAATACAGGCTCTCCGGGAACGAAGACCACCTTCATGAAGACGATTACGCACAGTTTGCGTGGAAATGTTAACTCCAGTTGCATTCAGAAGATCATTTCTAAGCGCAGTCGCCGTTGCAAACCGATGACGTCGTGCTGAAATCAAGAGAAAACGGTCATCTTGCTGCGTGGTAGACCTTTCTCTGCCGCCTCCATGTCGATGAGAAGCTGAACCATGAGCTTGATACCCGTTCCAAGCTCTGCAAACAACGCTCTGACTGACACCCCAATAGCTCTGCAACGTGACGTTGTCTTGCACCATTTTCGAGCATTCCTATGCATCTGGCCAATTCTTCAATAGTCAAACGACGTCTTTGACGTTGTGGAGGCATGTTCATAGAGTAACAGTGACTTAAACGAGGTCAGATGTAAAGACAATGGCCAAATTCAAATCAACGACAAGCACTCAGAAATGTGAATAATGTGGGTACCATGCTTCACGTGCTACTCATGATCACTGCAGCATGCATTTCCCTACCTAACCTGTGTTTTGAGGCTCAAGAGGGGTCAGTCCAACACTATGATGAAATTTGCGTGTCTTATCAATTCATATATTGATTTTATAATGTAAGAACTATATGATCCTTATCAAACTTTGAGTAGTATATTTTGCTACGTTTGGTTTAAATTGGCCCAGTGATTCTAAAGAAGTAGTCGAAAATCTGAAAAGTTTACAGACAGGCAGATGGACGCAGAGTAACCAGAAAAGCTCAGTGGAGCTTTCAGCTCAGGTTAGCTAAAAAAGCTAAGAGTTCAAGAAAAAAGTAATTATTGGCTTTGATAAAATTTCTGTCGATAAGACCCATTTTCTGACACGATACTTATTACTGACAAGCTCGTTAACCATTTTTGTAAGCGACCTCCCCTCCCAGTTTCTCAGATATTGTTTTGACAATGCAAAACGTCGCCCATACCGAGACTTTACTGACAGACCGAGAGTTCAGTGCCAGGTCGAGATTTCAATACTAGACCGAGATTTCAGTACCAGGCAAAACGTTCAGTACGGGAAGTATACGTACATGTTCATATCTAACAGGAAAACCATACAATTTAAATGATTGAATGTGTTTATTGATAAGCAATAAAAACTTATTGTGATTTGCTAGTAACGTAAATGTTTTCCTCCCAACTTAAATTGTGAAATTTAGAACACCGGAAGCACTATTACTCTGGTCATATTGAAACCTCACGGAAGTGTGAAATACAACTGCTGGAGGGGACGACTTTGTCAACCCTACTCTGAATCAAAGCATTTGTCACGTGTGTCAGTTTAAGAAACCGATTTTGACGCCTGAGTTCACTTAAAGGATCAACAGTTTTGTGATTTCATTCATGTGCATAATCAAATTAAGCTGCAAGAACCATTCATCTCATACAAGTAAGGAATTTGCTATTCGTTCGATTTTTTTGGATGGCTCTTTCAGTTTGATTTGTCCTTAACCGTTCGCAGTAGATAAAAACATCAAAGAAAAAAGTAATGCCAACAACCTGTCAATGTAAGGAAAGGTTTGTTTACCCTGGTTACAAAAGACTTGTTTACCCTGGTTACAGAAACTGTCTTTAACGCGCTAATACACGTGTCCATCATTACCTTCATAAACCGTAGGACTTTGATAAGGAACCCTCAGTGCTACGGGGATTAAAAGCGTCATGCATAGGCTGGTGAAGTCTCTACACAAGTCAATTCTCGAATGGGACATAAAACAATATTTAACACACACACACACACAAACACACACATATATATATATATATATATATATATATATATATATATGTGTGTGTGTGTGTGTGTGTGTGTGTGTGTGTGTGTGTGTGTGTAAACATATTAATCCAAACAGATGGTCCTATTAGACTCAAGTCGAGATCAACAAAATGGCGATGGACAGCTGGCGGAAGTAAAGGCGTTACTTCAGGATACAATTTATTCCAAATTAGGGCCCAAAACGGGCATAACGTTGATCATGTATGATGTCAATGACAAAATACAATGCGGGATTAAGTTCTAATTATACGGTAATATCGGTAGTGGACGTATTCATCAGGAGTATATCAGATGTGACATGCAGACTCTTTTGAAATGGGCACACAGCATGTAAGACAATATATAACAGAAAAAAGAAAATAGTTATCCTCGATTTATACATATATAATCTAATCATATAAAACGACGGCAAGGATTGATTTAATAAAACATGGTGTCTTACCGTTTGCAAGAATAAAAGTTGATCATAAACGATTGAAGAATTCAAAGGGAAACTGATATATGAAGACTATAATGTGTAATGCGTATTGAATCTGTATTATGGGTCCATATGTTTAAAGAGATCGGTTTTCGGATTTTAAATCATGTTGAGTCTGGGTGTCCCGAAAGGCTTTCAAGTGACAGGACATTTGTTCACTGTCAATTACTGCCTGCTCTCGGGACTCGTAACAAGAATTGTCGTTTGAGCTCTGTGATAGATGTAGGTTGTTAAAGCAATTCTGAACCAACACTAGTGTACATCCAAAGTCGCGCAATCATCGGCGGTTAAGCGAATAATTATTGAAATCTTCCAAGGAGAAGGTTGGGTTTTTTGCAACATCTCGTGAGAAATGACGAGTAATCATACAAAACAACAAAATATTGAACTCTCCGTGAACTTGGAAAAGACGAATGAAGCATTAGCATAATGGTATTGGTGTTAAGGTGAATACATTGTAGACGACCATCGATGACAATCTTGAGATTTTTAAAATATAAGGGAAAAAAATCAATTTGCATAAGCAGAATTTTTAACAACATTCTTATTTCTTTAATATTTCAATAGGGATATAAGCGATAATTAATATAGAATGACATTTCCCGTGCTCTGTCTTTCTGAGAAAATAAAACAAAAAGGAAGGTTGAATTCTATTTTTGAAGATGATCTTAAAACGCGAAACATCACTTTAAAGGAATGAATGATTGATTGATTGATTGTATATTATTTAACATCCTTCTCAAGAATCTTTCATCTCTATTATGAATTCTGTTGATGATTATGCCAGACGATGGGCAAAATCTGGAAAAAAGAAGAACTTGATACCTTGTCAGAATGGATAAAAAGTATAAGAGAAATATTAAAATCCCGTATCAGACATGTCAAAACAAAAATGCGTACCATCTATCCTTCTGTGTCTAATAAACCAGAAGTGATGAAAGAGTTAGACAGGTTAAATGAGGAATGTGTTTTGGTTCTAGCTGACAAAGCTGGCAACAACATTGTATTTGTTTGTAAGGCTCATTATTACAACTGCATTCTAAACGAGCTGTGCATTAATTCCACATTTATTAATTGAATCGAAAGTATACTCAAACTTCCCTTTCAAAAGAACCCCGAGAGGATCCGGGTTGTTAGAATAGATCCTCAGCACCTCTAGCTTGTCGTAAGAGGCGACTAAATGGGGGCGGTACTTCGTGTGAGACCGCAAAAACCGAGGCCCCGTGTCGCAGCAGGTGTGGCACGTTAAAGATCTCTCCCTGCTCAAAGGACATAAGCTCCGATCATAGGCCTAAATTTTGCAGCCCTTCAACATCAATGGTGACGTCTCCATATGAGTGAAAAATTCTTGAGCGGGACGTAAAACAATATATAATCAATCAATAATCCCTTTCAAAAGATGAAATTCTTCAAAATCATGCTTCAGTTTTAAATACATTTAATATCCCACTCAATGAAGCGAATGAATATGAGGTACGGTACCTATACTGGATCCCCAAACTCCACAAAAACCCTTACAAACAAAGATACGTTGCTGGATCCAGTGAATGTTCTACAAAGCCCCTATCTTTGCTCTTTACGAAAATATTAATTGCTGTGAAGGAGAAACTTCAAACTTCTGTGTCACTACATATGCCAGAAGTGGTGTAAATCAAATGAGCATTCTTAAAAATTCTAAAGAACCTTTAGTGAATTTGATTGATTGAATGATTGTTGTTTATTCGAGACACTCAATTTGTCAGTTATCTGGTGACGTCCAGTTTTTGTAGGTGGATTGATTGATTGATTATCTATTGCTTCCGCCACACTCAACAATTTTTCAGTTATCTGGTGGCGTCCAGTTTTTGTTGGTGGAGGAGAGAACCCAGATACAATGTACCTGGGAAGAGACCACCACCTTCCGCAAGTAAACTGGCAAACTTGCTCACATAACGCCGCGGCCGAGATTCGAACACGCGCCGACAAGGTGAGAGGCTTTGTGATTTTGAGCCCGATGCTCTAACCACTCGGCCACGGAGGCCCCTTTGTAGGTGGAGGAGAGAACCCAGATACAATATACCCGGAAACAGACCACCTTAAGTAAACTGGCAAACTTTTCACATATATCTGCGCGAACGAGAATCGAACCCGCGGACTAGAGGTGAGAGGCCTTTTGATTTTGAAAGCATTGCTCTAACCACTCGACCACGGAGGCCCCTTAGTGAATTTGAAATCACAACTTTTCTCAAATTCACAGCATTAAAACGTATGAGATTGCAACACTTTACACGACTATACCTAACGATAAATTAAAGACTAGACTTTTTGACATCATAATCAGTTGCTTCGTGAACAAAGTGGTAGAAGGAAATATATATTTAGTGATTGGTCATCCCAAAATTATTTGTTAAACACCACTCTGACGTCACGCACAAGAACTCAGAAGTTAATATCAAAAAGATCCTAGAATTCCTCATTGACAATATTTTCGTAGTCTTAGGTGATCAGGTCTTCCAACAATCTGTTGAAATCCCCATGGACAGGAATTGTGCTCCTTTGTTAGCTGACCTGTTTTTATATTGTTACGAAGCAGAATTCATTCAAAAGCTTCTACATGAGAAGAAAAATCTATTGCTGTGGCCTTCAATTCGACATTTAGATATATCGACGACGTTTTGTCTATTAACAATTATCATTTTCATTCATATGTCGATTCGATATATCCAAATTAACTTGAAATTAGAGACACTACAAAGTCTTCCACTCCTGCTTCGAACTTAGATATTTTACTGAAAATAGATGCCGGCGGCAAACTAACAACTCAACATTATGACAAATGGGAAGATTTCAATTTCTCCATCGTCAACTTCCCTTATTTATGTGGCAATATTCCATCATCACCTGCATATGATGTTTATATCTCCCAACTGATTTGATACGCAAAAGCTTGTTCTGCATTTGATCAGTTTTTAAATGGAGGCAAGCTATTGACAAAGACGTTGATGTTACAGGGATTTGTACAGCCTCGTCTAAAGTCAGCATTTCGCAAATTTTATGGTCGTTATAACCATCTAGTTTGCCAGTACAACTTACCTTTAAGTCAAATGCTGTCTGATGTGTTTCATCCCAATTGCTAGGTCGTTCTTAACACATTGATTATGATATGGTTTGCTCCGTTTACCGGTCGCGGTAGCTCAGTGGTTAGAGCGTTCGCTTCGTAACCGGGAGGTCTTGAGTTCGAGCCCCGCTCGTGCCATGGCCGCGTCAAACCTAAGACGAAAAATAGGTAGTGATTGCTCCTTCGCCAAACGCTCGGCATTTAAAAGTGAGAATCACGGGTCCTTCGGATATGACCTTAAAAACGGAGGTCCCGTGTCACGGTAGGCGTTGGCACGTTAAAGAACCCTCACTGCTACGGCCCTGAGCGCTAAACATAGGTCTAAATTTGTGGTACTTCACCTACAGCTGGTGACGTCTCAATATGAGTGAAAAATTCTCGACGGGACGTAAAATAAACAAACAATCAATCAAACAATCAAACCTGATCGGAATATAAGGCTCACGGCGGTAACCGATCGACAGGGGATGCTTATTCGTCCTAGTCACCTCATTCCACCTATGTTATGACCATGAGTCCGTGTTTGCCCATCTCTCTGATTTGTATTTTCTATAGGAATTACGAGATTGAATACTGTTAGTTATCTTGGCGTTTTCATATAGAAACGTCACCATTGCCGGTGAAGAGTTGCAAAAATTTAGGCCTATGCTCGGTGCTTACGGGCTTTAAGCAGGGAGTGATCTTTAATGGGCCACACCTACTGCGACTTGGGACCTCGGTTTATGCGGTGTCATCCGAAGGACCGCTCCATTTAGTCGCCTCTTACGACAAGCAAGGGGTACTGAGGATCTATTCTAACCCGGATCCCCACGGGGTTTAAAGGAAAGAATGTGAAAATCTGTTACAAAGAACTATAGTTTCCTTATATTTTCTTTAAGGTATCATATTTGGAATATATTGATCGAAGCAATTTGTGTTATTTTTAAAACATTAAATAAAATACTTGTGTTTAGCTAAAGATTTTTGGGATTACCATTTATCGGTGAATTTGCAAAGGAATGAAACGGTGGAGAAAACGAACAGTGATCAATTTCATAACTCCTAATACAGAATATACAAAATCATCGCGGTAGCGAGTTCGCTTTGTAACTGGGAGGTCGTGAGTTCGAGCCCGCTCCTGCCAAACCTAAGAGGTAATCATAGGTAGTGATTGCTCCTTTCCCAAATGCTTTTCAAGTGTTTTTTAAGTTTGAGAATCATGGGTCTTTGAGATATGAACTTATCAACGGAGGTCCCTTGTCGCGGCAGGCGTTGGCATGTTAAAGAATCCTCACTGTTGCGGTCATAAACGCTACGCATAGGTCTAAATTTGTGGTACTTCACCTAGAACTGGTGACGTCTCAATATGAGTGAAAAATTCTCGACGGGAAATAAAATAAAAAAATAAAAAATAAAAATTAAGAGTTGCGAACAGAGGTGGGATCAGGTAACCATCCCCTGTCGTCCGTCTCAACCTTTGTGATCCCTACATCTTGATCGAGTAAACGGAGTAATCCTTAATCAAAATCAAAGAACAGCCTCAAATGGTATGAAACACATAAGACAGCATTTTACCCTTTGACAGGTTGTATCATTTGGTAAATCGTTAGAACGACCATAAAAAGTGCGATTTGCAGAATGCTGACTTTGAGGGAGATTGTTGAAATCCCTGTAACATCAACTTATTTGTCAGTAGCATGTTTCTATTTAAAAACTGAGCATACGCAGAACAAGGTCTAGTTGAGAGATATAAACACCATATGGAGGTGATAATGGAATATTGCTATACATGAATGTAGGAAGTTGACGAAAGAGAAGCTTAGGTGGTAGATTGTGTATTTGGATAACGAGAATAAGGTTACTATGTATCATTGCCATATACTGTGGAATCGTTATTGTTCGGGGGGGGGGGGGGGGGGCTCAATATTTGTGCATTTCGTTAACACCTTTTACCAACAAATTTTCGTCCAAACGAACCAATTATTCTTTGCAATAGCCTCTATAGTATAATGTTGTATATTTTCAAAACGACGTTAACCCTCCAAATTCCATTCCCACGAACTATTAAATATTTGGCTACCAACAAACATTGGCCACCACGAACATTAATGATTCCACAGTACTAATAATGAACACTTTTACAACGTATATTCATAAGGGTGATTTTAAACTGTAGTAAATGGCATGGAAGTAATTTGAATTTCATGATAAATGACAATTTTCTTAACATTTGCAGTAACGGTAATTGCAATGCCATTTTTCTGAATTAATGATTATAGTAATTAATTTCTTTAGCATGTAATGAACTCCAGCCTCACGTTGGGTATTTCATTTCCTTCAGCCTCATTGGCAAGAAAGACCTACAATATGCTATGTCTGCCGTCTAATCCTTTTCTTATCGAATGTGATACTAGTATGCTTTTAATCATAGATCGAGTCCCACCTCAAATATTGGGCTTCATCTTTTTATAACTTAACTTTCTTAATGTTACATTGAAGCAAAACAAAAATGTTTCAAGTAATCAGATTTTAATGTGGGCGTTGTATTTAACATAATTATGGTACATCTCGCTGATAAATCAAACAACGCAGGATTGCGACATTAAAATTTCAGGAACGATTTCTAGTTCTGTAAATGGCAACAAAGAGACAGAAGGTCTATGAAGTACCTGGAAACAAGAATGAATCACTCAGAAAGCAGACTTTTTAACTACCTTTTTCATTCAGTAAACATCTCAATAAGGATGTTAGGAATTTATGAGACAATTGACGGGCACTGTCCTGAATCTCGTTTGGGAAACTGGTCCTGAAACGAAAGACGGTATCTTCATAAAAAAAATCATCAATCAAAAACAAATCATTGATTTACAGAACTTTGAAATAAATTGATATTTCACTTGGGAAATCGGGCTTACCTAATAATTGTATATATTTACGTAATTATTGGTGATTTCTGTAATTAGGGATAGTATTTATTTGATTAAAACTTCGTTGTTTTTATATTGACATCGGAATAAATTTGTCTTTCAGCCCTGTCGTCTTATTCGCGTAACACTATATACACCGCTGGACTAATAACTTCTGTGAAGACGGAATTATGAAGAATAATTTGATGCAAAATGTGTATTAAACACTGAAAATTTAAAACGATAATACAGACATGGTGATGTACACGTCTGTGATAAAAAAGACAAGTTGTAGCTTCTATGGTTCGGCTAGACCTTTGTCCTTCATGACATTAAAGGAACTACCCGGTATGTATTGGAATTCATTTAAGAAATTTTCCAAAATACAAGAGGGTATTAACTACTGGCATATTTTCTTTTATAAAGCAAGATATATTTATATTCTACTTTGATTTCTCTCGTAATTTGATCACAATTCATACGCGCATTGATCATTTGGGGATCCAGGTTAGAGTAGGTCCTCAGTACTCCTTCCATGTCGTAAGAGGCGAATGAATGGGGCGGTCCTTCCGATGAGACCGCAAAAACCGTGGTCCTGTGTCTGTCACCACAGACGTCGCACAATAAACATCCCTCACTGCTAAAAGGCCGTAAGCTCCGAACATAGGCCTAAATTTTGCAGCCCTTCACTGACAATGGCGACGTCTCCATACGAGTGAAAAATTCTCAAGTGGGACATTAAACAATATATAGCCAACCATAGGCACATTGTTCACAACTACATCGCATTCCTGAGGAAATGGTTATTATTACATTATTAGATATCAAAAGGCAAAAATCATTGAAAATATAAATCTAATAAATTGCACACGTCTAACGCTTGATCAATCAAAAGTGCTACTAGAAATTGTGTGTTAAGATATGGGAATAAAGTGTACCGAGTTCAAAAGCTTTGCGTAAACTAGAATATGTGAAATATCTATTTCCTGCAGGAAATTCTATTGTTCTACCAATAGTTTTGATAAAGTTGAGCTGTTTTCCTTATACCTTTTTGAAAAATATTTACACCCAGGAGTAGTATTGATATTTCATATACGAGTGGCTTCGGTGGCCTAGTGGCCAGGCTGTTAGACTTTCGAAAGAAAGGTTGTGGGTGCGAGTCCTCTGCGGCAGGGCCGACGTTGTGTCCTTGCGAAAGGCACTTTACACGAATTTGCTCGCTTCACCCAAGTGTAAAAGGGATACCTGGCTATAGACAGTGAAAGATATTGTTAGAATGTTAGTGCTCTAGTGCCTTAACAGCAGCCTGCACTGAGAAAGCTCTGGAATGTTATAAGGTCTGCTGGGGTAATAATATATTGTGAAGCGCTTTGAGCAGCATATGCTGGAAAAGCGCTATTTAAAAACCAATCATTATTATTATCATCATCATTATTACAAATGTATGACACTTTTTATAATCTATTTATTAACGTCATGTGATAAAAACAAACGTGTGCTCCATCTTACCTATCATGTTTAGTAAATCAGAAGTGATAAAAGAATTAGATACCGGTAGATTACATGAGACATGTGTATTGATTCCATAGGGCAAAGCTTGTGACAACACTCTCTTCTTTTGAAAGGCTCACTATTACAACTGTATTTTAAATGAACTTGACTTAAATTCCACATTTGGTAATCCAACATATACTCAAAGTTCCCTTTCAAAACAAGAAATTCTTCTAAATCACGCTTCAGTTTTAAACATACTTCATATATCAGTCAATGGGGCGATTGAATATGAGTTACCGTATTTATACTGGATTGCTTATAAAAAGAAATACATTGCTGGATCGAGTAAATGTTATATGAAGCCCCTATCATGCTCCGCAGAAAAATATTAACAGCTGTGAGGAGAAACTTCCAACAAATTCTGCCACGACATATGCCAAAAGTGGTGTAAATTAAATATAGATATTAAAAAATCCTAGAGAATCACAAAACTTTTTCCAAATCCACAACATCAATACCTATTACTTTTCCACACTTTACAGGACCATTAAAATCAAAGACTACGTTTTCTGCTTCTTCAATAAAAATAAAACACGAGAGAATTCCATATGTAAAGAAAAATCTCTAGATGTGGACTTCAATATCGCCGTCGTTTTATAATTTGACAATACTAATTTTCATTCATATGTCGATTCGATATATCTCACTGACCTCGAAATAAAAGACACCACATAGTCTTTCACATTAGCTTCATACTTGGATAGTTTATTGAACACATGGCAAACTAACACCTCAATGACAAACATGATGACTTCAGGTTCTCTATCGTCAACTTCCCATTTTATGTAATATTATATTCCAATATCATATGCAGATGGTGTATCTCTCAATTCATTTAATACGTAAGAGCATGTTATGCGCGCTTTAGACGGGACGTATTATGGTACAGCGATGTCTATACGTCCGTCCGTTTGGAGCTTTTTGTTTCTATTTTCATTCTTCTGTCCCATATCAAGCTGAAACTCCGTATGCAGCTTCTTTGCTACACTGAAGATCATGTTGCAATTTTGATCTATTTCGACTTCTCTTGGATGATTTTTGTCCCTTTATGTAAAAATGAATGTTATAATTTGTCCGATTATCTCCTTCCACAGTTATCATATGGTGACCGTCTTAGTTTACAAAGATTTGTATGAGTATTAAAGATGTGCATGCTTCAATTCGTGAAAATTACATGTTGTTGAACTTACTCAGTTTTGAGAATATATTACTTAGTACATGGTTTGTCCGTCTAACTAGGCGTTGGCACGTTAAAGAACCCTCACTGCTACGGCCCTGAGCGCTAAGCATAAGTCTAAACTTGTGGTACTTCACCTACAGCTGGTGATGTCTCGAGAATATTTCACTCATATGGAGACGTCACTATTGCCGGCGAAGGGCTGCAAAATTTAAGCCTATGCTCGGCACTTATGGCCTCTGAGCAGGGAGGGATCTTTAATGTGCCACACCTGCGTGACACAGGGCCTCGGTTTTTGCGGTCTCATCCGAAGGACCGCCCCATTTAGTCGCCTCTTACGACAAGCCAGAGGTGCTGAGGATCTATTCTAACAACCCGGATCCCCACGGGCCTGATCCGGGTTAGAATAGGTCTCAGTACCCCATTGTTTGTCGTAAAAGGCGACTAAATGGGGTGGCCCTTTGGTTGAGACAGTAAAACGAAAGGTCCCTTGTCACAGCAGGTGTAGCACGAAAAAGACCTCTCCCTGCTCAAAGGTCATAAACGCCGAGAATAGGCCTAAATTTTGCATCTCTTCACCGGTAATGGTGACGTCTCCATATGAGAGAAAGATTCTCGAGCGGAACGTTAAACAATATAAAATAAACAATTCAGCCTAAAATATTACGTTTCTGTTAGAAACACGTGCCTATGATCAAAAGGACAAAACTTGTTATATGATTATTTTTCGCCTTCAGAAAATACAAAATGACTTCTTACGCAAGGTAACAAATCTGTTTCATTTCTATCATTGTGTGAAACAGAATGATACATGATTTAGGTTTGAATACGTACCATCATCCATTAAGTGCAAAAGATGAACCTTAAAATGACGTAAAGTACATTGTGTTTCTCCTTTCTAGGACTACAACCCAAATAACATACATGATTCAAGATTTTATGTCTCAACAAATATCTGGCATTTAATGTCAAAGTATAAAATTCATTTCAAAATGTCTCAAGTTCCAGAGGCATGTAAAATCAACACCTGATCTTTGTGACTTTGCGACCAGTTATATAAAACATCGATCCTCTCACAGTACTGCACTATTCAACAGTGGTGATTAAGGATAATGAGAACCCATTAATATTCAATAATAAGACATTGGATCTTTATCTGAGATCAATTTTCTACAAGCAGATTGGTCGGTATCGGTAGTTATTGGCCAGAGTTCAAGATAATTACAACATTATCAAATTATTGAATGTTGGAGGTCAATGATTTAAAGAAATATTACCGATAACATGATAAATATTGCACCTTGACACATTTACATGTATATAGTTGTATAAAGTAAAGAGAAAATGTTCTGAATATGTTTCTAGGTAATAAATTTCTTCTATTGTTCGTAAAATTTATATAAAAAAAATAATTGCTTTCAGCTAACAGCATGTCGACATTTATCGATGTGGAGATGGATTGCAGTGAAGTAACGTGACTTGTGTTAGACTGGTATAAAAGAAATTATTTGTTTAATTGCGATTGTCTTTATAAACAGTGTTTTATGTACATGTTGCTTTCGTTCCGCGGACTATTTCGTGTTTTTTCCCCTATTTTCGTTTTAGGGTATGGAAGCTTTTGTAGCACGTTCAAAATCTGACTATGCTATTTTTCAATACTTGTTGAATTCATTGAACTGTGAGACCGCAAAAACCGAGGTCCCGTGTCACAGCAGGTGTGACTCAAATAAGATCCCTCTCTGCTCAAAGGCCATAAGCGCCGAGCATAGGCCTAAATTTTGCAGTCCTTCACTGGCAATGGTGACGTCTCCATACGAGTGAAATATTCTCGAGAGGGACGTTAAACAATATACAACTAACAAAACAACCTTATTCTATGTTATTATGTATAAATATTTTTAACCAAACACCCTCCTCTTGTGAAGAGTTTAACAAGAGAATATTTAATTAATCACAACAATCCAAAATACTCTATTTTGTATTTTTTCTTCTTCATTTTTCTTGACATGTGGTCATTAAGTGTAGAATATTTCATAATGCTGTCTGTCCTTGACATTTTATAGATTTATCTAGTATCCTTGTTTTGAGGTAGATTGCAGGAATCTTCGATTTCACATTAGTCCGAGATTCCAGTGTGGCGTGCTAATTTCCAAATTTAATTATTCGTTTGAAAAGAACTAAATGACTCTACGCTTTACGGGTAGAAGTAATTATCTAATTTATCGTTGTTAGTTTCCTCTAACGATTATAGTAACTCACCTTGACATAGTAACTTAAACATGCAAACAGAATTGTGACATTAAAGAGGTTGAGCAGTAGGGGAAATCACGTAAATATCCGAAGTATTACATCATCAACTTCATGTCTCAAATTACAGTATGTTGACAAATTCCTGGATCTAGTCAAGACTACTTAATGATACCGGGTACTTCAAATGTTTGCAACAGGTTCACATGTAAGATTCAACGAAAAATGAACGAAAGACTCTGCATGTATCTGTATTTCTCTAATAATAGATTTGTCTGGTCAATAACCTGTCTGTATTTACGTTCAATTTCGTTATACTCATGTTAAAATGATTTCTTCGAACCTTTACTGTATGGAATTAAAATCATAACTGTTTGTATTTTCACATTCAAAGCAGTGGTGTGTGTGTGTTGTCCTCAACAAATTTAGACCTATCCATGGCGCTCAGGGCGGGTGGTAGTATTGAAGGTTCTTTATCATTCCCACTCGACCGTGATGTAGTATCTCTGTGGTTAAAGGTATATCCGAGATACCTGTAATTTTCACTTCATTTTGCTGAACGCTTGGCGAGGGAACAGTTACTATTAATCTCTGACATCTTGCGTCATGTGGCCGCCGAAATCGCGAATGCAATCCAAGACTTTCTGCTTGCCACGCGAGCTGTCCAGCCCGATTCGAAATTAGTTCAAGGACAAAAACCTGCTAATTCTGAGTTATTGCATTTCTGACTATTACATAATTGAGGCTAAGATGTTCCGTTTAGTGCTGCTTGTCTCGTATTTGATGACTAGGACTGTCGGGGATCCGTAACCAATGCCAGTGTTATTGCTCGTACGACATTCAGAGAACATGCTGTTTTATTTATATATGTCCAGACCACTTCCCCGATTGATGGCTGATTGGTTTTGCAAGTGTCATTGACAGATGATATGATTATTCGCAGGTCAGTCGCGTATGCACCAACCTCTGTTGTTAATATGATAAAATATTAATATCGTTGTGAGTTTTCCACCTTAACGTTTGCCAGAATACAACATAGTAGCATTTATTATGTGAAAGTGGAACCTAATATTCAATGTTCAACCACTTTTAATGTTTTCACAAATTTGCTACTTAAGTATCATACATAATCTGTCCTGGCTTCCTGATTTCATTGTACACCATTAGTATCATATAAATCTAAAACAAATCCAAGTTACAGAATGCACACATGCAAGATGGTTTTTTTTTTTAAATTTAGTTGTTCGTGACTTATCATAACCCGCAGCAAAACAAGTCAAACATAATGCATACGCCATGTGTTAATTTCCGTTAAACGTCCCGAGTTAGGTGACACGTGAGATAAAAATAATCACATAAAGTACACGTCCCTCCAATCGACACTATCAGTCTGTATCGATCTCACCCAGCGACTCCATAAACGGTTCATCTGGCGTGAAATGGTTTTTTTTCTTTGAACAAAAGTTCACACAGTCTTTCCGGAAATTGCACAGAGGTTTGACAGAGTTAATGGTCGTTGTGTAGGTATTATGCATTTTTATTGTTATAGTTTGTTAGATGTCTGATAGAACAATCACAAAGGGAATTCGTTACATCATTTCAGTACTGTGGATATTCGAAATGACCATATGATAAACTGCTGTGACTGTGCCAATCTTTATCAGATCAACGGAAGATGATTAGCGGATGTGACGTAATACGTGCCATTGTTTTCTCTTTTCAGAATCGTATCGGTAATGATAAATTATGGTACCATAAAACTGATATTCTTAAGGAAGTAATATTTTAGATCAATTTACTACTTTTTTGCTTATGTGCCGTAGCAAAATCCCAATCCATTTTATTTTCAGGATTTTTGACATTGCGGATAGTTTCCAGTTACAATTCTACTAAATTCAATTCAATTTAGTTTATTTCACTGAAAGCACAAAATGGAAATCATCCCGTTTGTCATAAAATCCATTCTGACAAGGTATCAAGTTCTTTTTCAGAGTTAGCATATTCGTCGACAGAATTCATAATAAAGATGAAGTCCTGGCGCCAATTGAAAGACCGAAGTTATCTGAATTAAGGACCTTTTAAAATTCAGGACCTCATTTTCAACTATCAACATTACCAGTAATGACATGTCCAGCTTAACTATAGTTGAAAAAAGATAAAGAATACGTGGGTGGATTTAGTATAATGGTGTTTAACCAAGTAAGTTTTTGAAGAATGAATATTTCCTTTTTCCAATTTTGTTGAAGAAGCAAATGTCTATAATGTCAAAAAGTCTAGTCTTTGATCATCATGAGGAATGGTCGTGTACAGATTACGGTTATCCTATGTCGACCGGTCACCCCCGCCGTGAGAACTACATCCCGATCAGGTAAACGGAGCAATCCTCAGTCAAAATAAGTGGGCCAAGAACGGCTTCACAATTGGTATGAAACCCGTCAGACAGCATGTGAACTAATGGAAGGCTGTACTGGCAACTAGAGCATTATAACGACCATAAAATTTGCGAAATGCTGACGTTAGATAAAACTCTACAAACCACTGTAACATTAACTTCTTTGTCATTAGTCCGTCTCAATTTAAAAACTGATCATATGCAGAACAAGCTCTTGCGCATCTAATCAGTTGGAAGATATAAATACCATATGCGGGTCATGATGAAATATGGTCACAAAAATGTAAGGGAAATTAACGATGGAAAAATTAAAATCATCCCGTTTGTGAAAGTTGAGTTGTTAGTTTGCCACCAGGATCTATTATCAATAAAATATGTAAGTACGATGTAAATGTGGAAGACCCTGTGGTATCGTTTATTTCAAGTACACTGGGATATATCGAATCGACATGTAATTAATTGATTGTATATTTTTTAACGTCCCTCTCGAGAATCTTTCACTCATATGGAGACGTCACCATTGCCTGTGAAGGGCTGCAAAATTTATGCTTATGCTCAGCGCATATGACCTTTGAGCAGGGAGGGATCTTTATCGTGCCACACCTACTGTGACACAAGATATCGATTTTTCGATCTCATCCGAAGGACTGCCCCCATTTAGTCACCTCTTTCGACAAGCAAGGGATATTGAGGACCTATTCAAACTCACGGGGCTGGTCAGATTGACATTGTGACGTCAGTGTTTGTGACATTGTAATGTTTTTGCGAGTTGTTTTCAAATGAATCACCACATATTTCAAAAGTCGTTGAAATAGACGTACTGTATTTACCAACATTCATACAAAATGGAAATGTAAATACATGCTTATGCTATGTTTTGTAGATGGATAACCACGGCTGTATAATTTCCCTCGACTTTCTTTACTTCTACCTGATTCATTTTAAAACTGAACAAACAATATTTAGAATTAAAAACTTCTTTTTGTAAAATCGTTTACGTCTCGCTCGAAAATTTAGTACTCATGCAGTGATGTCACCAGCTTTCAAGGATAGTAGTGAGGGTTCTTTATTGCATCAGTGCACTCCGTGACGTGGAGTCTCCACTTTTAAGATCATATCCAAAAGTCCCACGACTTTCACTTCTGAATGCCGACTGTTTAGAAAACGAACAGCTAGTATCCATGTTGAACATCATGGATTTTACGCAGAGTCGGGACCGAGAATCAGCTTTTGGCTAAGAGGAACCTTAACCACTAGGCAAACACGATCGATCCTTCCCCATCCTAACCTTAACGGTCTGCACCTATATTTAAACTTAATATTTGTTTTCTGTCTAAACTACTTTATTATATTCTTTGTTGTGTAACTTGATGCACCCCACCCACCCACCCCCTAAATGGACTATTTGCAAAAATTTGAAATCCACAGACACATTTAATTCCTTTAAAAAATTACCGTTTCGGGACTGCATATGTCTGTTAACTGAATGATTCAAGCATCAGCTCGCAGCTATCAAACTGCTGATTTGACCCTGGTCAGCTAAATACTTTAGGGAACGCCCAGGTATACAGTGTAGCGTTTAATTAAAACCAAATTCATACATTCGTAACTTAATCAAGGTAATTTCCATGACAAGGGGATGGGTTAAAATGTAAATAAAAATAATATTCGTTTATCACTAATAATTAATTTTCTACTTATGCATAAGTGCACTAGGCCTCATTACAAGGTAAAACTATTTTTACATTCTCGTGAGATAGTTCTCGTTGTCATAATTAAACTGGCAATTGGCAAACAGATTTTGTCAAATGTAAGAAATAAGTGCATGACCTTTACATGGAATGGTCGTTGACAACTCTCCAACACGAATTATTGACGGATATTTATAGCTCTTTTCAGAATACTATATCCCTAAGTGATTGCGAAAACCCCTAATAACCAAGTAAAGAAGATGAATCGGATCTTATTTTATCTAATTTACAGGAAAAAACAGCTGAGAACAGTGCTTAGTTTTCGTTCTCGTTTTATTAATTTCCGCAACCTTGTAAGGAGATGTATGATGGTGTTGATAATGATACGACACTTTGTCTCAGAAATTCTCTGAATCCTAGCAATATTATTTCTTCAGATCTACAACGTAGTGTTGGATAGCTGAGCCACTACCGTACAATGTCTCTGAAGATAAAACTTAGCTGGATCCTTTACAATAAGTCTGCAGATAAAAAATGTCCAACACAAATTGAAAAAATTTTACACTATTTTCCAGATCAAATTTCGCAACTGCAATGAAAATAGAAGGAGTCTGCATTTTAAAGAAGACTAATCTCCGACCCCAAAGTATCTCTCTGAAACATGCCAAGGTTAATGGATAGATAGATAGATAGATAGATTATATATTGTTTAACGTCCCGCTCGAGAATTTTTCACTCGTATGGAGACGTCGTTTATAGATTGAAAAGGACTGTTTTGGTTATAAACTCGATCTCTGAAAAAATCTGAATATGAAAAGGTTAAGATCAGTAATCAATCTCATAACTCCCATAAAGAATACAAAATTAAGAGTAGGGCCAACATGGACCAGAGGTGCCTAGGAGGAGTAAACATCCATGTCGAAAGGTTACACCCGCCGTGAGCCCTACATCCCGATCAGGTAAACGGATCATCCGATCAGGTAAACGGATCATCCGTAGTCAGTATCAGTGTACAAAGAACGGGCTAACAATTCCTATGAAACTTTTCACACAGACTTTTACTCAATGACAAGTTCCATTGGTGAATTAGGTTGTTGTAACGACCATAACATTTCCGAAATGCTAACTTTAAACGAGACTATCCAACATCAACTTATTTCTCGCGAGTCTGCCTCGATTTAAAATTTGTTAGTGACTAAAACCCTGTCCCGGTCTCGGTTTTATGACGAAAACCCAGTCTTCGGTTCCGTTCAGAGATTTTAATTTTATTTTATTCAATTTTTATATATATATTCTGATATAGTTTTTTTATTAATTAAAAAGATACCGGACCGGAACCAAAAACCAGGAAGCAGTCACAAGACTGAGACCAGGACCGAATTTTAGTCGCTACCTAAAATTTAAAAACCGACCATATGCAGAATAAACTCTTGCGTATCGAATATGAAAATGGAATATAGCTACAAAGATATGGGACCTCCGTTTTTAAGGTCATATCCGAAAGACCCGTGATTTTCACTTCTAAATGCCGAGCGTTTGGCGAAGGAGCAATCACTACCTATGTTTACGTCTTAGATTTGACGCAGCCATGGCACGCACAGGACTCGAACTCACGACCTCCCGGTTACGAAGCAACAAAATACAAATCATTTGAGCCTCGCAATGATTAACCTAGCAACCACAACGAAGCATGTCATATATCTAGCGTCCAGCTGTGTTCAATACAGCCATCTTAGTTCTACGGAGCCTATTTATCAATATTGTAAACGTTGTTGTTGGAGGTGAATTTTACTACGAACTTCATAACAGAATATACGTGTAGACTATGCATGCAATGCATATTTTCCCGCCCTTTAAAATCAACCTTAACGTCATTTCGACAGATTGAGAAAATACAGGAAATTAGCTGTTGGCGCCCAGAGTAGTCTTCAATGCAACAAATTGCGGTTTTTAAACTTACAAAGTTTCTACTACATGAAAACTTGCCCTTGCATGCAACATTATCTCTGATATTTAATCCGACACATGAAAATACATCTAGGCAAGTGGCTAATCACGATACACATGTAAATATGTAAATACGGTTTTTCTTCTTTTCTTTTTCTTTTTTTTTTTATTTATTTATTTATTTTTGGTTTTTTGGGGGTTTTTTTTGTTTTTTTGGGGTTTTTTTTTTTTTTTTGTTTCTTTGTTTGTTTGTTTTGTTTTTTGTTTCTTTGTTTGTTTTGGGCGAGACGGATCAAGAAATAAAGCCCCCCCCCCCTCCCCCCCCTTCCTCCTTTCCCCAGTGAGAAATGTATATCAAAATGAATAGGGTAATGTTTACAAAATCTTGGTAAATCATTCTTCGAATATAATATCTTTGTTTTAATTTATTATTCGAACATTATATGCAAAGAATGTATTGGTGTTTTACAACAGTGATTTGTGTACTAAGTAGATTATATACGTCTTGCTAACGAGAAAATAATCTGTGCATTAAACCGAAGTACCTTACTCGAAATCTTAACTTTATATTCCACAGAAGGTCCAAAATAGTGCTGCAATGTAAGTTAAGGGAGGAGGGTGGGTTAATTCTGGCGGCTGGTTGTCAAGGGGGCGAGGCCCCATACCAAACCAGGTTAAACTGAAACTAGTTTATTTGATTAAAACGCCTAATTTTACATACATGTATTCACTGGCGTTGTACAATAAAATAGTAAAAGAGATGATATGCATGAAAGGTAATAGTAGAAGCATAAGATAGGTAAGTAAATAAAACATACAAGTATATACAAAAATAACCTGCGTTCCTCAGTTTGAATCTGACCAATAGGAGACTAGAATACAATAAGAATTAAATTACTCCTTTATATTTAAAAAAAATTCCCATCAATAATGCTAGAATTAACGCTCGTATAAACCTAGTAGCTCACATCGTTGGTATCTACATCAAATCCAAATTCACGGACATTTGCATAAAAAAGTGGAATTTTTTCCTTTACAAATATCGATATTAGGACCAACTCCTAAAACTGTTGACAAATTACTAACGTGTAAATCACTTTGGCCAGGTTTTGGTGCAAATTACGATACCTAAGATTTATCCTTTTATAACTGCTTTGAATTGAGATACCTGAAGAAAAAAACATATAACGAGTCCGATAAACGACATAGTTAGGTTTTTGACTTTTCAGTGAAGACAATGAAATCTCTTTTACTGCTGAATTTCGTCCTTCAGTGTCTGATAGGGTGCAGAATTCCAAACTTAATTGTTTACCATTGACCGTGATATCGCTGACTGTCGGGGTCTTAGGTCGTTCACCTGTCGATTATGTAAGAGACACATAGCTCATTTTCCTTATTTTAACCAAGTGTTCTTCAAAACACGTATTGATAAAAAGACAAAACTCATATCAACACTGGCTATTTTGAACAATAGAAAAATATTAATTTGCTCTCAAACGCGCTTTGAAGATCATCCGGAATTCAAAGGATTATTCATGCTGAATCGAACATTTTACGAGGGCTGTTCGATATGTAATGTGTATTGTAACACAGCGCGATAACGCTTAGCCCGATTTCGTGGATGATAATACTCTTGAATAGCTCTATTCAATACCTTTCCAATGATATAAACATGTGCCATCATCTCCACATAGCTTTAAACTTATAATCATTTCAATATAGCCAGACGTTGACCACTGTGGTAGGAAACGGGTTGAGAATATTGAAGAAATTAGAGCTTATATAAAAGTTTTCGGTCACAAAACTCGGCCATTCGGTAATGCAGATTTTACTGAATTAGGGAAAGTTTATGAGTCTGATAAGGTATCTTATGAGACAGTTTGTAGGTGGAGAAAGACATTTCTGACTTTCAAAGAGTCTGTCGAAGATACAACAAAATTTGGTCGACCTATGACTGTAACAGGCAAGGCAAATGTCTCAAAAGTCAGGGAAATAATTGGAAGTGATGGCGGGTACACGGTACGTGATATTGTCAAAGCTGCTGGCATATCATTTTGAAGCGTATTTGGAAAGTACGAAAGCTTTCTGCCGGTTGGATACCGCATATATTGACAGATGACCAAAAACGGGTACGAGTACAAACCGCGAAGCAATTGTTCAAGATTTTTCTCAAATTGAATCAAAGACAATTTGCAAACATCATTACTAGTGACAAAACATGGGTTCACTATTTCGAACCAGTAAGAAAAAATGAAAAGAAAATATGGTTGACTAAACACTTTAGAAAGCCTGTAGTTGCAAAAAGAACCGTAAGCACAAAGAAGGTTCTTTATTGCATATTCTTCTCATGCGATTGTATAGCCGTACAAATTGCGGTGCCGAAAGGCAAAAGTGTTGATTTTTTGCGTAAAATGAACTGCAGTATCTCTTTAAGATTTCTTGTTAAACCGCAGTTTGTGAAAACATCGATTTGAAACATTGTAGATAGGAAAGATCAAAAAGAAAGGATAAAAATACAGTATGTGTGTAATACATTGCACTCAGCACCACAAGTTTCAACACGCAATGCGCTAAAAATAGAACTTATACACTCAATCTACATACAGTATTTAGTTTTTCAAAATAATTCTTAAATTCTGTTTAAATTATTCATCACTTACTATATTAAAGGAATATTTTATTGTTTGCGAAGTTTCATATGTGATATAGAAGTTATACAATATTTACTACGTACGTTATAATAACAAAAATTATGAAATGGATATATTTGTGTAGAACGTTATCTACGAAAGGAAACTCAAAAAAAAAATGTTTAAGTTGAAAAGTATGTAGGAGTTTGATAAATCCTGTTGTGAATGTATCACAAATGCATGATGAAAAAATTATTAATATTTACAATTTCAATATTTTTGTCTTTGATGTCTTTACCAATTTTAATGAGCTGTTTGCTAATGAATGCATTGCAGCTATGAAGAATTCCCATCAATAATGCTAGAATTAACGCTCGTATAAACCTAGTAGCTCACATCGTTGGTATCTACATCAAATCCAAATTCACGGACATTTGCATAAAAAAGTGGAATTTTTTCCTTTACAAATATCGATATTAGGACCAACTCCTAAAACTGTTGACAAATTACTAACGTACAAATCACTTTGGCCAGGTTTTGGTGCAAATTACGATACCTAAGATTTATCCTTTTATAACTGCTTTGAATTGAGATACCTGAAGAAAAAAACATATAACGAGTCCGATAAACGACATAGTTAGGTTTTTGACTTTTCAGTGAAGACAATTAAATCTCTTTTGCTGCTGAATTTCGTCCTTCAGTGTCTGATAGGGTGCAGAATTCCAAACTTAATTGTTTACCATTGACAATGATATCGCTGACTGTCTGGGTCTTAGGTCGTTCACCTGTCGATTATGAAAGAGACACATAGCTCATTTTCCTTATTTTAACCACGTGTTCTTCAAAACACGTATTGATAAAAAGACAAAACTCATATCAATACCGGCAATTTTGAACAACAGGAAAGCATTAATTTGCTGTCTTTACCAATTTTATTGAGCTGTTTCCTAATAAATGCATTGCAGTTGTGAACAATGCGCACGTTGTCTATTTCAACGACTAGGAATTCCGGCAGAAATAAAAGTTGAATGTAAATATTTGAAAAAAAATTATTTTTGAAAATCCATGAGGGTATGAACTGCGACTTTTCACGCCGGTATATTTTTCTTCAGGCAATAACAAGCTTAATACGCCGGTGTGAAGCGTTACATTTTATACCATAATGCACCGGTCGTGGTAGCTCAATAGTAGAGCGTTCGCTTCGTAACCGGGAGGTAGTGAGTTCGAGCCCCACTCGCGCCATAGCAATCAAACCTCCCTTCGCCAAGCACTTGGTATTTAGCACAATCAGAAAAAACAATGGATGGTGTAATCAGAAGGATTTGATTAAGATTTGATTGAAAAGGTTATGTCACCAGTGCTTTTGTGAAATATGGGGTTTTGAAAACATAAATATTATTGATCGTGCTCATCTACGTTTTTTAAACCATATTCTAATTATTATTTTATGGTATAGGGAGAAACTATCCTCTGTATATAGATATTTAAACAGGAATGGTGTTTTATTCGGCAAAACTTTTGTTAGGAAGTGAAAACAAAATATGTTAAATTATATACAGATACTTGTACAGTCACTACACCGAGGCAACTAATAATTTGATTTCTTGTATTCAAAATATCTTTAATTCTTCTGATAATATACTTTTCGAAAGGGCAAATGTTGAATTTATAAAGACTATTGTCAATCAAAATATCTTAAGATTAGTATATTCAAGCGTGGACTTGAAAAGGTGAATATAACGAATAGCCATAGAAGTTCAAAACTCATACATAAAGACTGGAGCCCCCCACCCCCACCCCCCACCCCCCGTAGATATACCAGAGGTTGGAATAAGTCGGTAGGAGTAAACATGCCCTATCTTGATCAAGTAAACGGAGTAATCCGTAGTCAAATCAGTGTGTAAAGAACGGCCTAACAACTGGTGTGAAATACGTCAGACAGTATTTAACCAAATGACAGGTTGTATTGGCAAATTTTATCGTTATAACGAACACAGAAATTGCGAAATGCCGACTTTAAACGAAACTGTCGAAACCCTTGTTACATCAACTTATTTGTCAGTAGCCTGCCTCGATTTCAAACTTGATCATACGCAGTACAAGCTCTTGTGTATGGAACCAATTGAGAGACATAAAGACCATATGCATGTGATAATGGAATATTGCTACATAGATATCGAGTAATAAATTCCAACAGACTGTTGGAAAGCTTTATCACCAAAGGCTAGGGGTTAGAATAGGAATTGAGTACGCCTTGCTTGTCAGAAGAGGCGGCTAAATGGGGGGGGGGGGGATTCCTTCGGATGAGACCAAAAAAACGAGGCTCGTGTCACATCAGGTGTGTCACGATAAAGACTCCTCCCTGCCCAAAGGCCGTAAGCGCTAAGCATAAGCCTAAATTTCGCAGTCCTTCACCGGTAATGGCTAGGTCTCCATACGAGTGAAAAATTTTCGAGCATGATGTTAAAGAACATACAACCAATCTAACAACAAAGATAAGGTTCTAACAAGCTTTGTCAGCTGGATCCAAAATATATTGCTCATGTGAGCTATATAATTCTTTTATCACTTCTGTTTCACTAAACACAGAAGGATACCTGGTATGCAATTTTGTTTTGATATGTCTAATACGTGATTTTGATATTCCTCTTCTACTTTTTATCTCTTGTGACAAGGTATCCTTCAGGGTAGGCCTGTCCCTAATAAAAACTAGTATTTTGATAGGTTTTGACGTTTTTTAAAAATATTATTTCCAAAGAAATGAGTTGCAAGTAAACGCACGTATAAGCCAATGATATATTTACATAGAACTGTTTCTTTCTGTGGGTGATCAATGTTATGTCAGGTTTTACAATTTTTACGAAACATTCCGACATGGAGCACATGAGATCCGATACGTAATCATCAAAAATATCTCTGAATGGAACATGACAATTTTTATTTTGAGTTTATGACTTTTTATATTTGTACCAAGTCCCGTGGGGATCCGGGTTAGAATAGGTCCTCAGTATTCCTTGCTTGCCATAAGAGTCGGCTAAAAGGGGCGGTCCTTTGGATGAGACCGCAAAAATTGAGACCCTGTGTCAGAGCAGGTGTGGCACGATGAAGATCCCTCCCTGCTCAAAGGTCATGAGCGCCGAACATATATAGGCTTAAAATTTTGCAGCCCTTCACCTGCAATGGTGACGTCTCCATAAGAGTGAAAAATTCTGGAGTGGGACGTTAAGCCATATTTCGGATTTCCAACATTTTTACTTGAGCATCACTTAAGAGACATAATTTGTCGAAATGCGCATCTGGTGCATCAAAATTGGTACCATTTACGTTTTATATTATAATCACTGGGTTGATGCCTCTGCTGGTGGACTGTTAGTTCTCGAGGGTTTCACCATCCCAGTAGCTAAGTACTTCAGAACTAGTATGAAAATTCGGATAAAAACCTGCTGTGGTGAAATTAAGAAATTCATAATTCATACTAATACACAGACGTGATAACTTATTTACAGAAACACGTGCCTGTGATATACAATATGAATTGCGAACTTCGTTCTACAATGCAGTCCACTATTGAATTGCATTCCACATTCTAACTGCCGATATTTCTTCTTGATTCAGCAAAAACCTGGCACTCTAGAGCGTAGTGATATGCATCACCTAATAACTCTTATCACAGGTATACCAAATTCTCTCATTTTTTCAATGATTTGTACTTTTTAGTGTAATAAATATCCTACTAGCTTTCTAAAAGGCAACATAGTTAAATAGATTTCAAGTCCTAAATTTGTTTTGAACAAACCTACAGTTAGTTTAAAACTAACTGCAGCATGTGATCAGCGCGCTAGACTGTTGACCATCTTGGCAAGTAGAAAAAATTTCAATGGATGACGATGGAATCATCACCACGCTGTCACTCGCTACACGATACTAATAGAAATGGAGTTGAACTCCTGACCTGCAGAATCAGATCCCCTAGTAGCGTGTGACCAGCAAGCTAAACTATATACTTGGCCACCTAAGCAAACTAAAAAATATATTTTCGACGACGATGGATTGTCGGTCATTGGTAATGGAAAAGAAAACCAGCCATTGTACGTAAATTTAATGGGATCACACAAATTGCATATGAAATTGTGTGTGTGTGTGTGTGTGTGTGTGTGTGTGTGTGTGTGTGTGTGTGACGCATGGTTTAAAAAAATATCAAACAGCTTATTGATCTATAGGCCTGATTGTTTGTGGGTGTGAAATTCAAACATTGCAGAAAGCTGTAGTTTTCATTATACTTGAACATTTCGCAATAGTAAAATATGGTATATACCGCGACGGATCCTCCTACTTGCCCGTACCAGATTACTATAACATATAAATAGATTTTCAATTTGTATCACTTTTACAAGAAAATTGACTGATTTTCTTTAAATATGTCTTGACAGCTATGACCTTTACTTACATTCGTCCTATAAGGAGCTGACGTTATTCGATACACGGAAGTGATGATCGGTTACGTTTGCGAGGTCTTGACGTATCAGTCAGTTGCGAGGGATGTTCACTGCACGTGCTATATGACGCAATGAATCTAATAAGTAACAATAAAGTTACTCGTAAATCATTGATCATTTAAATGTTCACGACGACGTCAGAATCAACTATCAATGAAAATTACATAAAAACAGGTCTGATGGAAATAAATATAGTGCCATTCTGAGTTAGATTGACAGGGACATATGTATGTTATAATGCAGAAAGATCAACCCAATTTCCCAATTTCTTATTATGGTGGAACAATGCGTCTTGGTCTTGTTTAATTTTAATACAGTATATGATAGTCTTTCTTGCATATTGAATTTAAGAAATTTAATGTCACATTATTGGCACAACGCATTGTTAGGTGGCAGGGGACATTTTTATTTGGTTCTGAAAAATGTGGGAAGGATTATGACAAACTAATGAAAAATAATATTTCAATTTTATGTCAATACTTGTATCTCATATTGGTATACTTAATAAATTATGATCCTAAATTACATGAAATCCGTACATACTGACCAGTGCTGGTGCACCAAATATGCTAGGAGCAGGTGCTCCTTTCTTGCGTTGTTTTTCTCTAATTAGGGCTAAATCCGCACCACCCAAACCCTATCAAAGTACTGTGCAAGGGGACTTCGAAACTGTGCACAATCAAAACTCTGTCTGCTCCTTAAAAATCTACCTCATCAGGGGCCATCCACCTTCTCTCTCCCTACAGACCTTTTTGCTGGACCATGTAGGTTTTCACCCGAATTTCGCCAGCAACTGACCACGTATTATAGTTTCGAATTCGTATTTGAACCCATCTATATGCTAGGAATCATGGTGACACCTGCATGTTGCATATTAGTTTTTTTTTTGTTGGTTTTTTTTTTGTTAAGCATTCGGCTACTCTTGAATGTATCTTAAAATTATTTTACACATGTAACATCACTTTAAATTTGGGATATTTCCATATTTAAGAAATGTGAACTGGTCTATAGGGTTAAACTAGATTACGCTGTCAGAAATAGCCCGGATGTCGATGATCCGCATGTATGAAGTTGTTCTCCGTTAAGTATACTAACATACACTCTCCAGTTATCAAATTAATCGTTGAACATTGTATCTAAAGAAAGTACAACTATATTGGTGTTGTTATCTTGAGCAGTCCGTCTGTCACATTTACTTCTTCCCCAAACTCCTCTTACATTTCACACAGTAGCCAGTCCATCTTTTGGAATACGATTGATAGTGTCCTGTAGATGTGAAATAAGGTTTCTGAATGTTCATTTTCGCCCTGGGGGCCGAAATATTTTCTACAAAAAACTGGTTCTCAGAACTCCTCTTACATTTTACGCAGTAGCCAAATCATCTTTTGAAATATGATTCGTGGTGTCCTGTAAATGTGCAATAAGATTTCAGAATTTTCATTTTTCATCCGGAAGCCAGTTGGGAACCTTTACTTTCAAACTGAAATGAAATACTAACAAACAAGTACATTCAGAGACCAACTTACATGTGGGAATGACGGTATTAAGATCCTAAAGCCGAACGACAGCTGGTCAGCACTGCAGACAGACTTGAAAGATGTCTTTCTGATATTGACAACTGGATGTAAAACAACACACTCAAGTTAAATCAGCCCAAAACGCAAGGCTAGTGAAATCTTAGGATATCGACTGGTTTTCGGTGGATCTGTCACGTGCCAATAATGGTGGGATGTTTTTCGGGTGTTTTTCGACAGCACACTCGGTATTGAGTGTCAAGTGCCTTGACTATATCATGTTATTTCCAACTTCGTAATATCGGTAGAATCAGATCCCTTACAACACAGGATGCGTGCAGGACACTCGTGAAATCTCTGATTACATTCCGTCTTGATTATGGAAATGCACTTCATTATAGAGTTAATTCAGCATCCTTGTAGAAGTTACAGAAACTTCAAAACACTGTTGCCAGACTAGTGACACATTCACGGAAACATGAATAAACATGAGCATATTACACCAATTCTTATAACGCTTCACTGGTTACCTGTGACATATCGAATGAAATGTAGAATTCTGTTGTATACTTTCAAGGCTCTACATGGATCAGCTCCAGCATACATCCAGGAACTAGTTCAAGTCTACCGTCCTCAGCGACCACTTCGCACTGCGGATTCGTTATCTCTTCTACAGCCATGTTCCTGTACTAAATGAGGAACTTGAACTTCTCTTTAACATTATATTCTGAGTACTTATGTGTATAATCAGAATTTTTTAACAAAGTAACTTTTTGAATGACTGATCACAAGATATGAATATTCCCGAGTCCCATATTTATGGAAGAAGCAGCTGTCTATTTTTAATTTAGTCTAGTCTTTAATTTGTTGAAAACTCTAACGTTTTGATGCTGTTGAATTTGGAAGTTTCGTGATTTCATGTTTACTTAACAGGTTTGTTTCAATTTTTGAGAACCCATATTTAATTTTTTCATCACTTCTCGACTGCCTGCCATGTTATTACACTGTACGTATGGAGTTTCTCTTTCAAAGCAGTTATATATATTTTCCTGAGTAAACATTTACTGGATCTTACAGTGTGTGTTTATGTTTATCAGGAGACGTCAACTCAGAGATTACTCATAATGTTATAAATATAGTCAATACTTAGTCTACCACACTGAACTACCAACATTTTACATTTCTGAAAAAAAACCAGTATACTACATATCATTTGTATACCTAGCATGCTACAGTTCAGAGAGTTGCCGAACAGAAGGAATTTTACAGGGTGCCTGGTCATTACTAGGCTGCTACAGTTCAGAGAGTTGCCGAACAGAAGGAATATTACAGGGTGCCTGGTCATTACTAGGCTGCTACAGTTCAGAGAGTTGACCATCAGAAGGAAGTTTACAGGGTGCCATGTCATTACTAGGCTGCTATAGTTCAGAGAGTTGACCAACAAAAGGGATTGTACAGTGTGTCTTGTTATTCCTGTAATCGTAATAAATACAGAATAATACTGAAAATCTTCAGTCATTCTTCACCAGGATTGGGGAGAAATGGGATTGAGTGATATTGTTTATAATGTTAAATCACAATTATCCTGATATGGTAGATTTGTTGAGGATTCAGAAAAACAAACATCCTTCTCTCCTTCAGTAGCCTACAATGTTTGCCCACACCTTCACAATACGTATTGTCATTGTGATAGGTATTTACAAAGCCTCAATGTTCTAATGAGGACTATCCACGTGATTAATTAAATCTATACTTCATTCACATGTCTTGCCCATATTAAATTCAATGTACCTGCACCTAGGTTTCATTAAGGAATATATAGTTAGGCGAAAATGAATTGATCTTTGGGTATTTGTAGTACATGTTCATGGGTATCAGCGTTTTCTTATCAAGTTCGACATGTCACAAGCACTCTCCATGTGTGGATTTCACCTTTAATGAATCAATTACTTTTTCAATTCTAAGTGAATTCATCTACTACTTCGTGTAAATATGTCACTGGTTACCGGTATAGACCAGAGAGAGAGTGTGTGTGTGTGTGTTTGTGTGTGTGTTCTTAGGCGTGTATGTCTTCGCTGCCTCTGATAGCCTAACTCAGGATTAAAGGTAACCAGTAAAATTATTCTTCAAGCAGGAAAATGTAATTACATGTGGATCATAAACCAATCGTCCTTCAGCTAGTTGATCAATACTACGCAAGACATGCTCCCTTTGTATAAATACTGGACGGCTCTCACTTTTCCATGGTTTTCACTCGCTGTCTACAGAAAAATCTATACTGTAAGTACTGTGTCAGGTTTTTTTTTCATACAAACTTTATTGTCAGTAATACTAATTTGTGCTATATTTTCATGCCTTTTACTTTTTATATTTAAATATATTTGCATATACATTTGAAACAAACAATCTTTTTTCTCTTGAAACATTTTTTTTTCGTTATATGCATACAACAAAGGTTTTGTTTTATTTCTCTGTCTTCTCCTAATCATTATTCTCTCATTTGAAGGCAGGTGTTTGAACATGAACACTAATTACAAGAAAAGTCGCTCACAAAGCCTGCCTAATTGGAACGGTGACCAGGACAACAAGCTGCACTACAGACTGACCATCATGGGCGACGCAGGGGTCGGCAAGAGTTGTATCATCTCGCAGTTCCTCTACGACCGCTTTATTAGTGAGTACAAAGAAACTGTAGAGGAATTCCACCGCGGAGAGTACACCGTGGACGGCCGAGAGTTGATTCTTGACATTTTAGACACCGCGGGTGCACATTCATTTCCGGCCATGCGCAGACTGGCTATCTCAACGAGTGACGCTTTTGTTTTGGTGTATTCTATAGACGATGAGTCCTCATTTCAAGGAGTTAAATATTTGCGAGACATTATTTTAGCAGAGCGAGGAGAAAATGTACCAATAGTTGTCGTGGGCAATAAGTCCGACATTTCCAGGGAAGATAGGGTTATCCTGAAAGAGACTGCTGAGTCAATTGTGTGCTTAGACTGGGAGAACGGATACGTTGAAGCATCTGCAAAAGATGGAATAAATATTATGGGAATTTTCAAAGAAATCCTTCGACAGACCAACACGGGATTCAGTAAAACTCCCCTTCCAAAACGTAGACGGTTTGGTTCCACTTCATCCGAAAATTCTGACATTTCGTATTCATCCTCACTAAACAGGAAGAGCTGTACTATATCGTAGTACTGCTTATAGCATTGTATGAAATGATTTATTTTATTTAGATCAGAATAAATTGCATTTATATGAAGTTGTTGTTTTACAAGAGATGAAAATCCGAAAAGTGGATATATTAATGATGACAGAATGAAAATCGATTAAATGTTCAAACACATTACAGATAATGATGATTTTGACAAAATTCTTCTGGACACATGCCGCCATCGAAGTTGTCATTATCAGCCGCAGGAGCAGCAGATCTGTTTATGGTTGTCTTACAAAGTGCGCATGGGGAAATGAGATTTCTTTTAATTGTTTAATTCCTCATCAATAACATGCATAAAAAATTCTTAAGATATATATATATATATATATATATATATATATATATATAATATGTGTGTGTGTGTGTGTATAATAACCATGATGAATACATTTCATTTTTTTTCACAATTAAATAGATAATATGAATTTACAATTTTATACGCAAGTTTTTAGGTTTTACAAGTACTTCTCACAATGGCAATGTGTAAAATATGGAAGCAACTCATTATTGATATTAATGAAATGAATGAATTGATAAAAATAAAATTTATTTTGGAGTGAATATGCTACCGCTGCGCATATTTATGTATAGGTATAAGAATGAAAGTGCAAACCAGAGTTGAAAATCATGCACAGTAGAACCAGTGCATCAAATAGTATCGTCATCATCACGTGACAGATCCGAGATCACATTCTATTTATAAACTATATGACGTAGTAACCACATTTCTGAAGCGTATTTGGTTTCTGAAATCCATTGAAAATTGAAATTTAAAAATATTCATGTTTGCTTCATTTACATACCATCATGGTGGCACTTAAACATTGTATAAATCAATTTAGCTTCTTCAATGTTAATTGCCTTATAAGCATGAGTGGATTTTGGATTTCAATTTAGAGGGTGTGGAAGAAATAGGAGAGGTCTGTTGAGGGGTCTGTTGGTCGCATTTAGGTCCCCAATTTACCTTAAGAGGGCCATAATATCCCGTGTTAACGGTATTTTGATAATGAAATCTGCTGCAAAACTATTAGAATTCTGCAATTTAATTTGGGAATAAATAATGTTTTAGTTTTTAAACTTCTTCCAATTATGTTTGATAACGTTGTTGTTTCCTCTGTCTAACATCTTCACAGACAGGTTTGGATGGCGTTCGTATCCCGTATACGTTATCTCTGAATTTGCCATAATATAATATACATGTTGTAGCACTTTAAGATCACCGGCAATTGTGACGTCTCCATATGAGTGAAAAATTCTCGAGCGGGACGTTAAACAATATATAATCAATCAATCAAGATCTTTTGAGGTGCACCTGCTGATTTTAAAATTACTTAATTCAAACTCTGTTGTAATTTTAAGAGGACACATTTAATATTGAACCTACAAAATTATGCATCTCTGTATCTTGCTGAAAACTTGAAGTGACAGTATAATGCCATTTTTTATGAGTATTCAAATGAAATTAATTTTCATATATATATATATATATATATATATATATATATATATATATATATATGAAAGAAAAATCAGAACGCCGAAAATAATTCAACCGGTATTGTTCATATTGTTCAGAAGCGACTGAAAATGAAACCGGTTGAGTAATTTCCGGCGTTCTGATTTTTCTTTATTATACTACTTATTAATTGTGAGGATACTTACTTATACTTTGGATATATATATATATATATATATATATAAAACACTAAATGAAATTACCTATACCTTTTTCAGGTCCACAGAATATCTACACAGACATGAATATTAAACATACTAGACGCTGTCATAAGACAGCAATACGCGCACAAAAATTGTTTACTTTTTGAAATACACTCTCCGTCGTACTTGTGTAACTAGCAAGGAAGCCACAATAATTACTATATAACATACCACTATACCACATGTATTTTTGCTGCATATGTCAAAATGCATTGAGTATTCTGTTGGTCATCCCAACTCGTATTTCATAATTGTTGAAATATATTTAAAACAATTGAGGTGATGACCTCTAAACCACATATATTCCTGTTGCACATATCAAGATGCATTGAGTACTTTGATGGGCAAGTGTCATGGGGTCATCCCAACTCCATCAGTTTTTCATTGTTCAAATATATTTAAAATGGTTGAGATACCAACCCTTACAGCAAATATTTCTTGTTGCACATGACACACTAAACTGAGCACCAGGTTTTTGTTCATCTTTTTTCCCACCCCCATTGGCCTCCAAGGTGAAAATGAAAATTCTGAAACCTTACTGCACACCTATAGGATACCACCTGCATTATATTCCAAAACATTATTTGGATTCTGCTTAAAATAAAAGAGGATTTTCCGGAAAATGAAATGGTGACAGACAGGCAGACGGACAGACGGATCAGGTTAACAGCAAAATACCGGAACACTGGAACTCTCTGTAGAACGTGCGGATATAATAATGAAAAGTGCAAAAGCTGAACTACACAAGCCGAGGAAATAAAACAATGTCTACACAATGAATGACCGAGTGTTACATGCAGCAATCAAATACGTTTGTTCTTTGGATGAAAATTGAGTGATGTTGGTTTTTAGTTTTATATATTTCTTAATTTCATTTAATGAAAATTATATCTTGTGTACCATATCTAATGTGGTAAAATAAATTTTACTTGAACGCAAACTTTTATACCAATACAATTTCAAATGAGGCTGAAATTTGATTTGTATTCTATTTTAAAATTTGTCACGATTAATATTCTGTACTGAAAACAGTTGGGATATTAATAATGGTGAAGTACAAATCTACCAGGAAGCACCATTCAATACTAAGGTTGATCAGCTGGTTTAGTATATTTCCAGGTCTTTGAGTAACATCTTATGTTACAGATTGATATTAGAAGTTCTTGTACCTCTCAAGCATCTGTTTGTTCTGCACAGTTGATAACAAATCAATATTTATTATTCTAGATGTTGGTTTCGTATTCCCCCATTAACGTCTAACAAAGACGTTCATATTACACAATGTTTCATTAAGAAAACACCAGCAAGGAATATCAGGTCTAAACATTTCTCCAAATTAGTTGAATGCATAGCAATTTTCTGCGTGCAATAAGAAATGTAATGGAATATTATCGAACAAATGGGACCATAAATTTCCCTTTCAGTTCTTCTGTCTCCCCATTTCGTCACTAGCGTATCCGAAGACTACAGACGCCGGTGTAGAATAGTGCAGTTCACTTTTACAGTAAAAAATGGCTTATTTCGTAACTTAGTCTAGTAGTGTATCCTTTTTGTTAAAGACGTCTGGTTTTGGTTTATCGCAATCTGTAGTATGTGATATTTGCTTCTGTAATATACGTCTCTTGATAAAGTCCCCTGTTGAGTTGAGATATATATATATATATATATATATATATATATAGTCTCTTTAGTGGAGCAAAATTTAAAAACAAACACTCTAAACACTTTTCTGAAAAGTGTTTAGAGTGTTTGTATATATATATATATATATATATATATATATATATATATATATATATATTCCTACGACATTATTAATTTCATTTAATGAAAATTATATCTCCTCGTGCACCATATTTGACCATTTGACCGAATATAAATGTACATGAACTCTAAAGTTTATAACAATGCCAATTCAAATGAGGCTGAAAATTTCATTTGTATATTGTTTTGAAAACCGTATTCGTGATTTCAACCCCGGGTAGGCCACATGCGTGTAGTTGTATGTTTCTCATGTATCGCTTTAGTTCTAGTCAATACACGTAACTTGTAGAGATAAAAGAATCCATTTCACAGTCGTTATCTGAGCAGCATGAATGGTGGACGCCTATTTAGTTCCTTGTCTTGAAATTTCAATTCGAATTTCTCAGTTGACTTTTAACAATGAAATTACTTTATGTGCATTTACTTACAACTCATTTCTTTGAGAATAATGTTTTAAAAAGTCATTGTTGTAAGAAATACAAATTATGAAAATGAAATTCGAGAAATTAACTGTCGTTTCTAAAATGTAGTCCTACAGCTTAAAAACCTGATCAGGGCACCTATTATTATCTTCAAGGTATATAATTTTTAAATTTTAATATGTTTAGCACCCCCTTGTCGTAACCTGCCGATGTCCATGTTCTGTTTTATATTTTGAGTATGAAGGGATTTCATGTAGACGAACGCTTAAAAAACTTTGGGGTCTTGCCGTAATTGAATGAATACAATACCATGTTCGACGAGATTCATTCATCTTGGATATTTGGATTTTTGGAAGGAACTAGTGTGTGAGGCTAATTACGAGCATAGGCCAAATACCATAAAACAGAAGCAAAGTGGGCACAGTACCCAACAGTTCCAGCACCTACTTGCAAATACAGCAATTTTTGTTCGGCATGATTTTTCACGTGACACTTGTATCGAGTAACACAGAGTGAATGATTCTTGTCCTCGAACAAAGTGTGCTTACACTGTGGTATAGTTCCGGTTGATTGCTTTTAGTTACAGATTGATTGATTATTTATTGCTTTCCGCCACACTCAACAATTTTTCAGTTATCTGGTGGCGTCCAGTTTTTGTTGGTGGAGGAGAGACCCCAGATACAATGTACCTGGGAAGAGACCACCGACCTTCCGCAAGTAAATTGGCAAAATTGCTCACATAACGCCGCGGCCGAGATTCGAACGCGCGCCGACAGAGGTGAGAGGCTTTGTGATTTTGAGACCGACGCTCTAACCACTCGGCCACGGAGGCCCCTTTAGTTACAGAGAATTTATGATCTGTATTTTCATAATTGTCTTTTATATCACGACCAAACATGCATTTAACGAAGAAAATTGAAGTAAAATACCCAAGCCTGTATGCAAAAATGTTAAAATAGAGTTGATAAAGGCAAAAATTTAAAAAAGAAAAACTGAGCAAATAGGTGGATTTCAACTAAGGACACTAAAAATGTTGATTGTGAGCGTCTGCGGTCTAACCATCTGAACTACACTATTTATGGATAAATGGCATAAATATGAACCACGATTGACAGAAATAAGTTTTCGCATTTTTGCAAGTTTCGACCCCAGGGTGCCCCTTAAAAATTCCCGTTTAACATCATTCCTTAGACAAAACTTATCAAAACACCATAGTTTTTATTAGGGACAGCCCAGTCCTGAAGAACTCTTAGTCCACATTTCATCCAAAAATAGACGTTTTTACCTAGAAAATGCTGTTTTAACCAACTTTGATGTTAATTTGAAAATTTCTAATACGAAATTTTAGGTTCACAATGCCAATTTGAAAATTTTAGAAATATGTAGCTAAAAAATAACAAATGAACATTTATTTTCAACAGTGAATTTTTCCAGGAAATCCTCCTCTCCTATAGATCAATTCTTTTGATATTCCGAATACATCCTTTCTCCGTAATATATATATATATATATATATATATATATATATATATGCCCTGTTGTTAGAGTAGACCATCAGTACCCCTTGCTTGTCGTAAGAGGCGACTAAATGGGGAAGTCTTCCGATGAGACCGCAAAACCCGAGGTCCGTGTCACAGCAGATGTGGCACAATAAAGATTCCTCCCTGCTCAAAGGTCATAAGCGCCGAGCCTAAATGTTGCAGCCCTTCACCGGCATTGGTGTGTGAAAAATTCTCGGGTGGGACATTAAACAATATTCAACAAACCATATATCTATATATATATATATATATATATATATATATATATATATATAGAGAGAGAGAGAGAGAGAGAGAGAGAGAGAGAGAGAGATAGCTAATTCAAATATAAGTAATTATCCACACTAGTAGAAAATTCAGAGCGCTATATATATATATATATATATATATATATATATATATATATATATATAACTGAAAGTAAGATTCTGTATCAGACATGTCAAAACAAACATACTTACCATCTGTCCTTCTGTGTTTAGTAAATCAGAAGTGATAAAAGAGTTAGATAGGTTACATGAGGAATATGTTTTGGGTTTGGTTTGAAAGATGGCAACAACATTGTATTTGTAAGACTCATTATTACAACCGTATTCTAAACGAACTGGGCATTAATTCCACATTTATTGATCGAACGTACACTCCCACTGCCTTTTCAAAAGATGAAATTCTTCAAAATAATGGTTCAGTTTTAAATACATTTAATATCCCAGTCGATGAAGCGGCTGAATATGAGTTACCGTACCTATACTAGATTCCCAAACTCCACAACAATCCCTTACAAACAAATATACGTTGCTGAAACGTACTATGTCATAACATATGCCAGAAGTGGTGTATATCAAATGTGGATTCTTACGAATTCTAAAGAACTTTTAGTGAATTTGAAATCACAAAACTTTTCTCAAATCAACAACATCAAAACGTATGATTTTACAACACTTTACACGAGCATACCTTTCGATAAGTTAAAGACTAGACTTTTTGACAACGTCAACTTCCCTTATTTATGTGGCAACCTTCCATCACCTGCATATGGTGTTTATATCTCACAACTGATTCGATACGTAAGAGCTTGTTCTGCATATGATCAGTTTTAAATCGATGTGGGCTACTGAAAAAGAAGTTGATGTTACAGGGGTTTGTACAGTCTCGTTTAAAGTCAGCATTTCGCAAATTTTATGGTCGTTATAACGATCTAGTCTGCCAGTACAACTTACCATTAAGTCAAATGCTGCCTGATGTGTTTCATACCAATTTTAGGCCGTCCTTGACACACTGATTCTGACTATGGATTGCTCCTGTGACACATAAATCTTTCTACGGAATTTAAAC
Organism: Ostrea denselamellosa; assembly: GCA_024699665.1. Lineage (NCBI taxonomy): Eukaryota > Metazoa > Mollusca > Bivalvia > Ostreida > Ostreidae > Ostrea > Ostrea denselamellosa. Next base: position 1,451,676 of record JAMZEH010000035.1, on the reverse strand, counting down.
GCGAATTTCGCGCGGTACTTAATTTGCGTTATATATATCCCTATAGGTATCATTTTCTTTGAGATTAAATAAACTATATGTTTAAGTTCACATATAATTTAATACCAATATTTTTTGTTTATATCATTAGTCAAGATGATAAAGAATTTTACAAATAATTTTTATTATTTGAAGGATAAACCGGTTTGTCAGCTTATTCATAACTCGCTTACTACGTGTAGCCCTTACAAAATACTATTTACTCTGACGCCGACCTTCGCACAGCAATGTTCGATTAGAATTCGGGCCAGTTTACATTTTGTATTGGTAAGCAAATTACAGTGCTTTTCATATTTTATTCTAGATAAACTAATATCAATATTTCATTATGAAATTTTTTTAAAAATAATTTCAACAATGAGTTTATACAATCTTATCTATTTGTATTAGAATATCCCTTATTCCGGTGAGAGAGTTTGGGTGTGGCACTGCCATATATTCAAGGTATGTCATTTTGGAAAAGAAACATTGTACTTAGTGTGATTTTGTGTTTATTTTGTATAGCTCATTGCCAATTTCAATTTGTAAAATAAAATACATAGAACCAAACCTCTCTGTTATACTCCGTTTAGCTGATCGGAATATAGGGCCCACGGCGGGTGAGACCGGTCGACAGGGGATGCTTACTCCTCCTAGACACCTGATCCCACCTCTGGTATGACCAGGGGTCCGTGTTTGCCTATCTCTCTGATTTGTATTTTCTATAGGAATTACGAGATTGAGTACTGTTAGTTATCTTGACCTTTTCATCGATGTACTTCTATTAAAATCTGTTTCTAGATACCACTTTCGAATGCACTCCTGACTTTTTATCGCTATCTTCACAAAAAACATGCATAACGACCTTGTTGACATCCTTTACATTCTTCCAACAGAGAAATGCAGAGTAATGCATTTTTTAAAAAAAGAAGAACAATCATACAAATCACGTGCATTCTCTACTTCGCCACGTGAGTATATATGCGAGTTTATTGGAAATGAATTACGTAGAATCTCAGGTAAAAGACATTTTGCACAGATCCAAGTGATATGCTGCAATTAGTTTATAGGTTGCCATTCAAAATAAGTCAATGACTCTTCTTTATATCATTTCCTTCGGAATACCAACCACTCCCTGTACTTTACCTTGTATAAACTTATCCTTGACCGAAGTCTGCAGTGGAAATACAGAAATAAAATTTCTGATTTCAAAGGACGTAAAAATGAATAGGTATGTAGTTTTGCACACCGGCAGGATTTCTTTTGTAGAATTACCTTTCCAATGTTTTGCCTTTTTAATGTAAATATTGAAAATTCACGAGGGTATGAACTGCAACGCTTCACGCAGTCATATTTTTCATGAAGCGTAAACCTTCTCAAAGTTCAACAAAAACAAATTGAAGAAAATCACAAACAATTGCAATTATTGTCTGATTAGTTTTTGAAAAGCAAATATTCCAAAAGGTAAACGGCTTCCCAAAATTAAACAGTTCCATTTAACATGCTTCCGTTGTGGCGGAAAGGGGCACAAAGCACCAGAATGTAGTACTCAGTTACATGATGACAAAAACTCAGGGGAAAGGTAAGCCAAAGAGCTCAAGTACCAATCCTTTAAACGAGAAGCGTCCATAGAAGGTACGTCAATATCGTATCTAATTGGCACTGGTTCACAAGTCTCTACTATCACCGAGTCACATTTTCGAAACTTGTTGAAATCGGAGCCAAAATTAATAGATGTAACCAAATGGATGAGAGTGTCCATACATTGGTTATAACAGACACTGCTCATTATTCAGTTCCAAATGGTGGAATATTAGTTGTACAGGATCCTGTAGAGCAATTTGGCAAAGATAGGAAAATGCGTGTTCCTGGTGTACTCGGAAATAATTTCTTCCATATTCTTGAGGGACAAGTTGAGCAAAACCTTGTTTCAATTGTAGGCAAAAATGATCATTTGCTTAATATTTTGCCTGTGTTTGAAATGAGTGCATCTCCTGTTGATGACTCTGAAAAATTACGTTTTGTCAATGTTGCAGGTCAAAAACCGGTCAAAATACCATCTAGAAGTATGAAAGTAGTTATGGGTACTACAAGTCAAAGCCCAAAGACATATAGTGCTCTTGTACAAGCTGTACATGGGAATCACGGTTTTCTCTCCAGAAATATTGTTGTGGTTGACAGATATGCAAATGTTGAAAACGGGTGTATTCCGTTAAGAGTGGTTAACATTGGTGATGAAGATGTATGGCTTAATCCAAAAGCAAGAGTTGGAATATTACATCCAGCAGAGGTTGAGTATTCTCCACATCAAAATTGTGAAGTGGATATACAGGTGAGTAGTCAGGAAATACAAGTATGCTTAGAGAATGTACAAGTAGGATAGAGACAAAATGCTGATCTAGTAGATGACGTAACCTACACAAAGAACTTTGTAACCATTCACGGTGTTGATGTAAACATTGGAACAGATTTGTCTGACAATGAAAGAGACATGTTAGTATTGCTTATTAGGAAACATCGGGACATTTTGAGCAAGGATAGTGATGATTTAGGGTTTTCAGATACAGTTCAGCATAGAATACTGAAAACCGACGATGTTCCAGTGAAACTACCTCATAGACAAATTCCTCCAAATTAGATGGAAGAAGTGAAGTCTCATATTCACAGACTACTGCAACAAGGTATAATGTGACTCAGCACAAGTCCTTACGGTGCTGCAGTGGTACTAGTGCGGAAGCGAGGTAAGTCGTGACGCTTATGTGTAGATTATAGACAACTTAATATTAAAACAATCAAAGACGCCTTTCCGATACCGAGCATTGAGGAGGCTTTAGATGCTCTTCATGGGGCAAAGTATTTTGTAACTTTAGATTTAGCGCTAGGTCTCTACCAAGTTAAGGTAGATGACAGAGATATCATAAAACAGCATTTCGTGTTGGACCTTTTGGTATGTATGAGTTTGTGCGCATGCCTTTTGGTCTTTGCAATAGTCCCAGTACTTTTCAAAGATTAATGGAAGCTTGCTTAGGTGATAAGAATTTTGAGATTCTGCTTCTTTATCTAGATGCTATCCTAGTTTTCTCAAGTTCATTTGCAGAGCATTTAGAGCGTTCATAATTTATTTCCAACAGACTGAGAAATCATGGGTTAAAAATCAAACCTTCCAAGTGTCATTTCTTTGAAAAGAGACTAAATATCTTTGTCATGTTGTAAATGAGGTTTGAGTGAAAGTAGATCCAGAGAAAATTGCTGTTATTAATGACTGGGAAACGCCGAAATCAGAAAAAGAATTGCAATCTTTTCTTGGCTGGGTACTATAGGAAGTTTATAAAGGGGTTTAGTCAGATATCAGCGCCTCTACATGCGGTGTTGACAAAAGAAGAGAAGAAAAGCAGAGATAAGAAACCAGTTACAAAGCAGGTGTCTTTCCATTCCAGATGGAATACTGATTGTGATACTGCTTTTGCAAGGCTCAAAGCATGTCTTACTAGTACTCCAGTTTTAGGTTTTCCAAATTTCGGAACTCCATTCATTCTGGAAACGGATGCCAGCTTGAACGGACTTGGAGCAGTTTTAAGTTAGCAACAAGATCAACGCGTAGTGATTGCTTATGCTTCTAGACGTGTCAGACCAGGTGAGAAAAACATGTCAAACTATAGCTCAATGAAACTCGACTTATTAGCACCGAAATGGGCAATAACGGACAAATTTCGAGACTATCTGTGAGGAAAGGAGTTTGTCGTATAACAGACAACAATCCTCTGAGCTATCTTAAGACAGCGAAATTGGGTGCGACTGACTTAAGATGGGCTTCAGAATTAGTTCAATTCAATTTCACGATAACGTACAGATCGGGAAAATTGAATCAAAATGCTGATTGTCTGAGTAGAAAGCACTGTCAGGGTATTTCAGAAGAAATTCTATCAGATGTTTCAAAGTCAGCATTTCTGCAAGGCACTGTCACAGATTTTCAGGACATCACAAAAGATGAGGAAGTTAATGAGTCGACAGTATTAACTCCTACCTATCCGGCGTACAGCATGTCGGACTTGGAGAAACTACAGAGGGATGATCCAAATATCTCCAGAGTTTCCAGTTAGCTATATAAAGGACATAAACCTACATCTCGAGAAATTTCTAAAGAGAGTAAAAAGGTAAGGGAACTTTTGAGGAAATACAATCTTTTGCAGGTGAAAAAAGTGTCTTGTTCATGACCAGCAGAGATTTGGATGGAGAATATTTACGAGTTATCCTAACCGACTGTTTAAAACAACAAGTACTAGAGTCACTTCATGATTGTTCAGGTCATCAAGGTCGAAAGAGAACATTGGCATTAGTCAACAGAAGATGCTACTGGCCAGGTATGCAAGGTGATGTAATTAGATGGATTGAAAAGTGTGAGAGATGCATGATTGCAAAGGCACCTATTCCTAATATCAGACCATCAATTTGACATTTAAATACTAACCATCCACTAGAAATTTTAGCAATGGATTTCACACTTTTAGAAAAATCTTCTGATGGCTATGAGAATGTATTGGTTTTGACACATGTTTTCACCAAATTTACGCAAGCCATTCAAACCAAAAATCAGAAGGCTTCAACAGTTGTTAAACATTTCGTGTACAATTGGTTTCACAAATTTGGAATTCCAAATCGGTTGCACAGTGACAAAGGTAGAAATTTCGAGGGTTAAGTAGTAAAAGTAGCAAGTTGTACAACATCAAAAAGTCTAGTTATATGTCTTATCATCCTGAAGGAACCTTCCAATGCGAACGATTCAATCGCAAATTGCACGATCGATTAAGGACACTGCATACAGAAAAGAAGAAGAAATGGACATTATATCTCCCAGAAATTGTGTATGTATTTCCTTATGCAACTACAGGGTTGTCTCCTTATTATCTTCTTTCGGTAGAGAGCCAAGACTGCCAGTTGATCATTTACTGGGTATTAATCATGACAACAATGCTACAGACGTGTACGAGTGGGTAGATTCTCACAAAAAGCGACTCAACGAAGCACTCACTGACGCTTTGCAAAATACAAAGAAAAATGCAGAAAAACGACGTGAATTACACAAAAGAAATTCTACGCTATGCGCAATACAGGTAGGTGCAAAGGTCCTAGTCAAAAGGTTCAAGGTCGTAATAAAATCCAACATGTCTGGAAGACAGTTCCATACATTGCCATAGGAAAGTTACAAGACCATGTTTACAAGGTAAGACTAGCTGACAATCTTGGGAAAACAAAGGTTCTGCACCGGAAATAATTATTTGATACTGGGGACATTATAACACAGGATGTGGAAGATATTGCAGAAGAATCTGAATCCGATTCTGAATCTCATCAGAAAACATGGTGACTCATTCCCACTACAAATGAGTTTCCTGATTCTACAGAAGAGGTGAGTAAATCGTCTGAAGTGGATGATTCAGGTAATTCAGCAAAGCATCCCTCAGGTTTCCAACGATACGTCTGAATTACGACGTTCTAAACGGTCTACCGTCGGGAAACATTCTAATCCGTATAATCATTCAAAATCTCTAGTATCAAATAAACAACCAGCAAAATTTGAGAATTCTTTTTCAAGTGATTTTCAGGAGTTTGGACACGCAATGGCTGCACTTGGTGCAAGGATTGGCGCAAGTTTAAGCCAAACGTTTTCAGAATATTTGCAAACAACGAAGCAAAATTTACATTGACATGAACAATTTGTACATAGCTTATCTTTCAGTTGAATTTGAAGTTTTTATTTCTTAATTTGATGTTGATGAGGGCACTTACAAAACTGCCCGGGGGAGAAATGTGACGGATAAATCTATCTACGGAATTTAAACGCGAATTTCGCGCGGTACTTAATTTGCGTTATATATATCCCTATAGGTATCATTTTCTTTGAGATTAAATAAACTATATGTTTAAGTTCACATATAATTTAATACCAATATTTTTTGTTTATATCATTAGTCAAGATGATAAAGAATTTTACAAATAATTTTTATTATTTGAAGGATAAACCGGTTTGTCAGCTTATTCATAACTCGCTTACTACGTGTAGACCTTACAAAATACTATTTACTCTGACGCCGGCCTTCGCACAGCAATGTTAGATTAGAATTCGGGCCAGTTTACATTTTGTATTGGTAAGCAAATTACAGTGTTTTTCATATTTTATTCTAGATAAACTAATATCAATATTTCATTATGAAATTTTTTTTTAAATAATTTCAACAATGAGTTTATACAATCTTATCTATTTGTATTAGAATATCCGTTATTCCGGTGAGAGAGTTTGGGTGTGGCACTGCCATTCAAGGTATGCCATTTTGGAAAAGAAACATTGTACTTAATGTGATTTTGTTTTTATTTTGTATAGCTCACTGCCAATTTCAATTTGTAAAATAAAATACATAGAACCAAACCTCTCTGTTATACTCCGTTTAGCTGATCGGAATATAGGGCCCACGGCGGTGTGACCGGTCAGACAGGGGATGCTTACTCCTCCTAGACACCTGACCCACCTCTGGTATAACCAGGGGTCCGTGTTTGCCCATCTCTCTGATTTGTATTTTCTATAGGAATTACGAGATTGAGTACTGTTAGTTATCTTGACCTTTTCATCGATGTACTTCTATTAAAATCTGTTTCTAGATACCACTTTCGAATGCACTCCTGACTTTTTATCGCTGTCTTCACAAAAAACATGCATAACGATCTTGTTGACATCCTTTACATTCTTCCAACAGAGAAATGCAGAGTCATGCAATTTAAAAAAAAAAAAAAAAGAACAATCATACAAACCACGTGCAATCTCTACTTCGCCACGTGAGTATATATGCGAGTTTATTGGAAATGAATTACATAGAATCCCAGGTAAAAGACATTTTTCACAGATACAAGTTACCTTGACAGAAATGTGCAGTGGAAATACAGAAATAAAATTTCTGATTTCAAAGGACGTAATAATGAATAAGTATGTAGTTTTGCACACCGTCGGGATTTCTTTCGTAGAATTACCTTTCCAATGTTTTGCCTTTTTAATGTAAATATTGTAAAAATTCACGAGGGTATGAACTGCAACACTTCACGCCGTCATACTTTTCATGAAGCGTAAAGTTCTTGCCCTCATTTATTTAGTTTTACGTCCAGTCGAGAATTTATTACTCATATTGAGACGTCGCCAGCAGGTCAGCTTAAACAGTTTATATAATTTCTGGTCACATATTCGTAAGTGGACTGGTGTATTGTAATCCTGAAGAAAGTATCCATTTTGAGAAAAATATCCTGCCAAAATTGGCCATAGGTTTTCCTCTAAGATTTACTTACAAGCGTTATAGTTCCAATATGATTCCAGCAAATGCACCCCCATATCATGACTTCACCATGGCAAGAGCGGGGCTCAAAGTCAGGACCTCTAACCACTGAACTACCGTGACAGGTGCAATTTCTTAAATAAAAGTTGTAGTATCTAAATATGAAATAAATGTAGATAGACAAAATTGTCCGAATCACGGGTAGATCGTATCAAAGACTGGGACGATGGCTTATTGACATACCAAATTTTATGTTAGTCTGAAATCATACCAATTCTAAAGAAACCAATTCTTATTTTATTCTAGTCTCTGAATGGTCAAACACAAGCTAGTATATACAATTTATTTTATATGATATGGTTTGGTACACATCTCTGGAAACCAGTATCCGGAACTATTTCTCTTTCTTTTTAATTTACATAGCAGTGCTGATGTAGGCCTTCTGTGAAATAGAAAGACACTGTGTTTCTCAATGTTAGGCAAGACATAACGTTGGGATCTTCTTACAGATATTCGGTCACACAATGACGAGGTGTTTAGGTGTTTAGGTTTGAAAACGAAAGCAATAACAAGGTGACTTTGCCCTGCTACTTTTACATTGTCAGAAAATAGAATTTTTTTGAAATTAGAAATTGGACGTATGATGCATCATGTGATACTATATTATTGTCTGCTGCTTACAAACAAAGAAAAACTAGAAAACACCAAAAGATGGAAGGAGATGGAAGGAGATGGGTTTAGATTTTTGAAAAAAAAGTCATTGTGGAGTTAATGCAGGGGTGATAGATATAGGAACTTGAATGAGTGCTTATAGCATATGGAGTTTATGAATTGAATTTGCTGGATTTAATACTTCCCGAGCCGTTTAAATTTAAATTTAGTAACTAATATCATAAATTTCATATGCCATAAGCACGAGGGTAAGATGCTATTTAATACACAACTATAAATAAAAACAAATTTTAGTTACTTTTCATTTCGCTTTTCTGTATAAGGAAGTATTTTCAGTCTCTTCACATCGTTTGAAAATGTCCTTGAGAGGAAGAAATGAAGATCTGAAGATAAACACGTCAACATTACAGCTGAATTGAAATTTCAATCTTTGGATTTTAATATTTAGTTATGTCATTAGATAACAACAGCAAATAAAACAGGAATAAAGATGATATGCTTGAAGAACGTTTGTAGTAAAAGTTTTGTATCTATGTCAGCACGCGCTGACCTTACATGACTCTGCATAATTTACATTATTATTAAAGCAATACAAGCTGTAACTGGCGGTAAATAAATTGAAAAATAAAAGACCAAATGTAATAACATATTTGTGATTAATCATATATAATTTCATAGATTTAGAGTGAATCTGAAGCAATAAACCCGTTAAATCAGCTATAAATGTCGAATCATGAATCACGATAGTAATTCCTGCTCTTAATCTCCGATGTGTACTGACCTCGGACGTCGTCAGTTCGGAAACATGCGAAAGAGAGGCGCTGCGCACGTGTCAGATTTGTAAACAATTTGATATGCCGAATTATAACAAATTTATTAATAAAATTTCATTTGAGTGGTATATTTGTTCATTTTCATTACTTTCTAACATTTATAATACTTAAAGTCATTCATGACACGTTGTGATATTTTAGAACAAACGAAATTTGTAGTTACTCACTTTACTCTCCAGCTTTGTATGACCTCGGTCTCAGTGCAATCCGGTTATGTTCGGCAATCATCGTTCACATGTTCGTGTAGATGAAATATTGGCGGTTTATACAAAATATTCATTGTAGGTATGCTCTCAAACAATATTCCCTTGTTTATTTTGCTGAATATTTCTTAACATCTTGGGGATTTTATAAGTTATACAGATAGGTGTCAATTGATGCATAATTCTATAGTTAAAATATACCGTCAGTTACAACTTGTTTTGCGTATTGCTTTAACCTGTGTTACGAGTTCATATCGTTTTTCTAAACCTGTATGAACCCGGAAACAGTATGTTCTGTGATAAAGACGGAGAAGAATTAAGTAAATTACCTAAATCACGTGTTTTTGACGTTTGTTTAGAAACAATCTTAATCGGAATCAGTCGAAAACAAATTGAAAAGTGGCTGGCCTCCGAAAATCAAACCCCGGGACTATCAGAAGTTGGAGAGGGTTCTGAAACTAACTGCATATGTTTACTCTCGGATGTAACGGTAAAGTATAATGACGAGAGACAAAATTCAATGAGTAAAAGGACAGTTCAACACAATTTACACGAAACAAGTAAAGTACGAAGTCATGATATGGGGGTGCATTTGCTGGGATGATATTGAAACTATAACGCTTGTAAGTAAATCTTAGAGGAAAACCTGTGGCCAATTTTGGCAGGATATTTTTCTCAAAATGGATACTTTCTTCAGGATTACAATACACCAGTCCACTCACGAATATGTGACCAGAAATTATATAAACTGTTTAAGCTGACCTGCCCAATCACCTGACTTGAATATCATTGAAAATGTATGACTTTATGTCAAAAGGAAACTTCAATCCCATAATAACCAAATAAAAAGTCGTAATGACCAGATAAAAAATCGTAATGACCAGATAAAAAGTCGTAATTACGACCTTTAACTGAGAATCGTCATAATGAGATAAAGACGTAAGAAAGACATAACGAAAAAAGTCATAATCCAGCGTATTCGGTAATGTCAAAGGGACATGGACATGATTTGAGCTGAAAATTTCAAAGTTTATTTTCCCATTTTTGATGTTTACAATGCTTAACTAAGGTTAGAGCATCTATTCTAACCTGGAACTCCTCGGGAGTTTTGTGTTTAGTATACGTGATAAAGGAATTTGAGAGATTACATTTGGTGTTACCTTACAACGATTGTTTGATTGATTGATTAAATATTGTTTAAATTCCCGCTCGAGAATCTTTCACTCATATGGAAACGTCACCATTGCAGCTGAAGGGCTGCAAATTTAGGCCTATGCTCGGCGCTTATGGCCTTTGAGCAGGAAGGGATCTTTTACGTGCCACACACGGGGTTTCGGATTTTGCGGTCTCATCCCAAGGACCGCCCCATTTAGTCGCCTCTTACGACGAGCACGGAGTACTGAGGATCTATTCTAACAACCCGGATCCCCACGGGGTTACAAAGATTGTAATAATATTAGCTGTAATTTAATGACATACGCGACGTTTTCGACATTTTCTCTAAAAAAAATCATCTCCTATGAAGAGGTCTGGTATGATTGTTTTATTTTGATGATGGATAGTAATTTTACCAAATATTTTCCCATCGCTTTGGATAGCTGAGTGGTTAGATCACCTAACTTGTAATGGAAGGGTACCGGGTTTGATATCTGATTTTCACACAAAAAATTCTCTTCTCCTTTGCTATGGTATTGCCTATTTATACAGTAGAGTTTGCATTTATACTTGCAACAACCAGGAACTATCGAAATATATCAACTCTAAAACAGACATGGTAATATATCCCAATTTTGTTCTGTAGAAAAGAGATGGAATGCATGTGAATTGTACGTGTAATTTCAGGGAAAATTATATATTACTGAGAATATTTAGTTATCGCGTATATTTTTTAAACGAAATTGGTATATTTGGCAATCCTATGTATACTCCAACTGCCCCTTCAAAGCTGAATTCTTCGAAATCATGCTTCAGTTTTAAATACATTTAATATCCCAGTCAGTGGGATAAATGAATGTAAAAAGGTGAAGATAATTAACAGTGAGTGATCTATTCCATTACTTCTATAAGGAATACAAAATTAAAAGCTGGGTAAACACGGAACCCTGGATATACCAGAGCTGAGGTCAGGTGCCTAAGAGGAGTAACCATCCCCTGTCGATCGGTCATACCCGCCGCGAGCCCTGATTTCAGCTTCTCCGCCGTCAACTTCCCACATTTATGTAGCAATGTCCCACTACCACCTGCATATGGTGTTTATAATTGAATTTTCAACTCATCTGATTCGATATCCGCGAGTTTGAGCTGCATATGATCAGTTTTTAAATCGAGGCAGGCTATTGACAAACAAGTTGATGTTACAGAAGTTTCAAAAGTCTTGTTTAACGTCAGCTTTCGCATATTTTACTGTCGTCATAACTAGCTATTTACAATTCTGGTTTAGGCCTTCCTGGTCTATATCACTATGCATTTGAATTCTCTTGCACATGTGCAGTTCTAGAGAAGAAGAAGAGTTTTAAAAGTTGGTCATTTTTTGGCAGTTTTTGTCCCGCCCCTAAGTCCCTAGGTTTCCAGGAGTCCTGATATTTACAATCATTCCCCCTTGTCCCAAGAATACTTTATACCAAATCTGAAAAGAATTGGATTTATAGTTATAAAGAAGAGGTTAAAAGTGTTCAATTCTTAATATATTTACTCATGGTCCATTTTGGCCCCATCCTAATACCAAAATCCCTACCCGTGGGATCATGAAATTACAATTTTGGTAAAGGGCTACCTGCTCTTTCTAAATATCTATTTAGTTTCAATTTAGTATCAATAGCACTAAAAATTTCTTTTGATTATTTAACATATAAATACAGTATACCAAGTTTAGTTCCCTAATTCTTAATACATTTACTCATGGACCATTTTGGCCCCATCCTAATACCAAAATCCCTACCCGTGGGATCATGAAATTACAATTTTGGTTAAGGGGTACCTGCTCTTTCTAAATATCTATTTAGTTTCAATTTAGTATCAATAGCACTAAAAATTTCTTTTGATTATTTAACATATAAATACAGTATACCAAATTTAGTTCCGCGCTGGAGTCAGAACCTCTGCCCCAGGGATCATGAAATTTACAATTTGGTATAGGTCTTCCCGCTCAACATTTCTTTTCAATTTAGATTTTTGCACATATGCAGTTCAAGAGAAGAGTTTTGAAAAATTGTCAATTTTGACAGTTTTTGTCACTCCCTTAAGGCGCCAGGAGTGAAGATGTCCTGAAATTTACAATTTATGTCCCCTTTATCCCAAAGACGTTTCATATCAAATTTAAAAAGAATTGGAATGGTTGTTATCAAAAATAAGTTTCAAATATTCAATTGTTAACGCACGACGACGGACGCAGACCAACTGCACAATGGGTCACCTGAGTTTACTCAGGTGACCTTAAAACTGATTTGCAGATTTTAAATATTCAGTGTTTATTTGAAGGATGTTTCAACAAACTAGCAAGTTTTGATAAATATATGTAGTTAACCTAGGTAATGTTAATGTTCCAAAGTTACATTGCCTAAAGAAATAAAGTTCAGTTTCGAAAATGCATGAATGAATTGACTGCGATGCTTTACACCGCCATACTACATGAAAATTTGCCGGCGTGAAACGCTGCAGTTCATATCCTCGTGTACTTTTAGAACTGGAATTTATTTTTATATTTACATGCGACTTTCATTTCAATCAGAATACCCAGACAAAACAGACGTACAATGTTTACCTAAATTCATATGCGCATTGTTCACATCTGCATCACAAAATAGACGCACAATGTTTATCTAGAGTTATTTGCACATTGTTCACATTTGCATTGCATTCATGAGAAAATGGTTCACATTACAACTGGTAAAGATATTAAAGGCAAAACATTGGAAAATGGAAATGTCGTTACATTCTCTTTATTTCGAAAATTTTGACATTGACCTTTGTATTTTATTTGAGTTTAAAAACTTTAGGTACGTTAAAAACATTGTCTAAAAATTTAGAATTGATATACGGTAAATGAAATTTCTTAATTTGTCAAGATCAGAAACTCCACAGGCAATAAGGAGCTTGTGTTCATCACCTGCATGAGTTTGAAAGGCATTTTGTGAATTTCAATTTTTTTTTTACTTTGGGATTTCGATTTCCCTATGCTGTTAGAAAGTCGAGGCCAATTATGACAATCAACAAACTTTGCCAAGATTGAGCGAATCAATTAAAAGATCGTGATAAAGGCATAATTGCTGAAACATTGCATCCAATTTTTTTTTTCACCACTGTTACATCTCCACATTACGTTCGTGTATTAATGTTGCATAACACGAATTTTCGATTCTCCCGCAGGGAAAGTCCTATCTAAACGCTGATTAGCCAATTTATGTCGAGAACCAGATTATACTCAACCTCTCAGATATTAATTATCACACCATCACTCAAGTGCTACAGGATTTCAAAATTGATTTAAAGATGCAAATGCCATAACAATACAACACATTAAGCATAGTAAACAGTGAAATCGGCTTCATTTCCTGTATTTTTCGTCCTGATTCTGCAAACAGCCGGAGACGGGAGCCGAGTCATTGATCGGCACATGCCCGAGACAATCAATTATTACGAAAATTATATAATTAAAGGAATTTAAAAACGGTAGCGAAAGAGGATAGTTCAGTTAAATGAGCTTGCAAGAACGGTACATCAAAATTAATAAACTGTTGCTATCACAAATTTCTATTCATCGCATTATACCATAAATAATCAAATATCATTCAGTTATCATTTGGAAGTTAAGCCTTTGTCGCAGAGATGTTCGGACAACAAATTAACACGCATTTTTTGTGTTTCCAGGAAAAATATATAAATTTTGCCCTTTCATGGATTAGTCGTTTGTATATTAAAAAAGCGAAGTATTTTTTCAGAAGGATGGACACTACCAAATAATTACCCAACAAATTCGAGGAATATATGTCTCTCAATTCAGGACCGAATAAGTGAGTGGAATACCTTAAAAAAAAAGCAGATGGAGAGAAAGCAATTACACAAATCCCCCGTACAAATTCAAAAAAATGTAGACTCATCCTGTCATTAAAACCTGATCTAAATGTTTATCAGTCTATTAGAATGAATTGAGTCACAAACTTTATTATTGTTTAGCATCCAGTTATCGTGATTTCATTGAAAGATTTTAAGTGAAAATAATTCCCATGCTAATTGAATTTACCACTTGAAAAGAGGATAACTTCCGGTTTGTTGGTTTTTTGTTAATTTGTTAAGATTGTTTGGTTGTATATTGTTTAAAGTCCTACTGGGGAATTTTACACTCATATGGTTGGTTGGTTGTATGTTGTTTAATTAGGGTCTCGGGTTTTGCGGTCTCATCCGACAAGCACGGGGTACTGAGGACCTATTATAACCCGGATCTCCACGGGATAAGTTTGTTAAAAGAGAATTTCCTGTTTGTAGGTGTTCATTAAAGTGCATATTGAATGTCACTAAATATTATGATTTTTCTGCAAAAGTAATTCTTTCCATTCCAGAAATACACTTAACTGTGGTGAAAAGAAATATTTTGTGTAGTTTGATTTTGTGAACGACGGCTAATTGATATGTTGTGAGCCTTGTATTGAAGGAGGTTAGCATTGATGTCCTTTTTTAGCTCCTTTACTATTTGCTGACTATTTAAGGCCGTGAACCCGAAGACTTTTGTCATTTGGTCAGTTTATATTGACGAGGTAGCACTCTAAAGATAAGTGTCTTTTGGAAAATGGACAAAATCGGTGAAAGAGAAGCCATCCAATATTTGCATAAGAAAGGTTTAGCACTTAAGGACATCCATACTGATACAGTAGCAACATTAGGGAAAGATGCCACTTCATATGCTACAGTAAGAAAGGTGGTTGGTGGAATTAAACGAGGCAGGCAGAGCCTTGAGGATGACCCCCGTCCTGGAGGATTGTAACTGTTCCAACCCCAGAAATGGTCAAATAAAGTCCATGATATTGCGATGACCGACAGTTGAGTTACAGAAAGATATATAGGCAGTACAGTTGGCATATCAGAGGAAAAATTATATTTCATTCTGACAAAGCGTCTTGCATTGAGAAAGCTTTAAGTCCGTCGGGTACTAAGACTTCTGACAGCTGATCAGAAACACACCAGGCGTACTTGTCGCGTGCTAATCTAAACCTTTTAGAGGTAGATCCTGCTAACTTTCTCCAGAGTTTTATTTTACCATCATTTTACCCCAGAGGGCAAACAACAGTCTAAACAATGGAAACAAGTTGATTCACCACCGCCAAAGGAGGCAAAGATTGTTCCACCAGATGGAAAGGTTATGACCTCGGTTTTCTGGTATAATTATGGCAGATATCTCCAAATGCGACAAACAATCAATGGCACATACTGTGCATCACTTCTGAGACAGTTACGGGGAAATATTAAACTCAAGCGTCGCGGAAAACTCAGTAAAGGTGTGATGTTCCACCAGAACAATGCCCTGTTCACAAGTCTGTCATTACCATGGCTGCCATTAACGATTGTGGGTTATATTGATTAAGCATTATTTATAACCTTTTTCACCTGATCTTGCTCCATCACACTTTCATCTATTTCCAAAACTGAAAATGGTCATTTCCAGTACCCACTTTCAGTCAGATGATGACGTAATACATGCACGGTCAAGAAAATGACTTCTTTAAAAGTGGCACTGAGGCCCTTAAACATCGCTGGCAAACGTGTGTAGATACTGAAGGTGATTATGTTGAAAAATAATGTAATATGTCCGCCAAAATTCAAAACCTGAGGCTATTAGAATCTTGCTATATGCATATAAATTATTTATTAACAAAGATTATGTCCATTGCAGTTTCACACATTTTTTCTTTAATATTTACAGATATTTAGAATTGTGTGACATCAAAAGTGACGCAATTTCTAATTTTTTAAATGAACGTTTTCCTTTCAGTTACCAACGAAGCTTATCATGATTTTCCTTTGACCCTAGTGCATTAAAAAGATATATATATATATATATATATATATATATATATATATATATATATATATCCACGTCTGCATGCAATACCATCTGGAAATAGAACTGTTTAGAAACAGCAAATTTGTATCAGAATTCCGAAAATAGCTGAAAGAACCAAAATTATCACATAGTGGAGCCAAATCCGACACAGGATCAGAGCTGTGTATGAGGGAGATAATCCTTAATTTTGAAATAAATTTCTTAATTTTATCACAGCCCATTTTAATACGTAGTTCGATCGCATGAGCATTTTCTGTGTATGATCAGTTTTCATATTGAGACAGGTTACTTTCAAATAGGTTTATATAACAGGTATTTAAACTATCTGGTTTAAAGTCAGCATTTCGCAATTTTTATGTTCATTATAACGATCCAACTTGCAAATACAAACCTTTCGTCAGGTTGAATGCTGTCTGACAGGGGAATGTTAACTCCTCCTAGGCACCTAATCCCACCTCTGGTATATCCAGGGATCCGTGTTTGCCCTTCTCTTAATTTTGCACTTTTTATAGAAATTATGAGATTGGTCACTGTTATTATCTTTATGATATTAGTTTTGAAAGTAACAGCTGCATATTTCATTAATCACTCGTTTGGAGTGACCAATGAGTAGCAGAGACGGGAACTTATAAAGGAGATGTGTCATTGGCTGAATCCATTGACAACATCCAATTAGTGACATCGACACTCATGACGATATTTAGCTCGAAAATGAAACCGTAGTGCCAACAGGTTAGCCTCAGGACATGAGACATTTGGTTATTCAAGATCGTTACTTTAGACCATAACGGTAAAACTTTGAAGTCATCATCTAGAAAGTGAATCTCGCTTTCACTGTCATTAACGAGATGGACGATTCTGTGGCCGTTATGAAATGTAATGGTGAGGGTAACTTTCAAGTGGACAGCAGTGTTAAGTAATCTCAGCTGAGATTCGGTTCGACTATATATGGATTGGCAAAGACGTCAGTCTAAATATCCATCCGAGCGGAATCTCAACCGAAATAATATCAAATAGATATTTTATTGACACACTTTATAGATCTTTCAACACTCGGTTTTTATATATAAAAGTACACGTAAAAGACAGATTTAGAATTTTACAGGACTTAAAATTAAGGGAATTCCGATGAAATTGCTCCGCAATAAAATCGATCTATATATCAATTAAATTATGACATATTTTATAAAGAAGTCACTTATTAACAGTTGTAGGACAGTGACAGTGCCTTGAATACAGAGATCCGTAAGCTTGAAGAAGAACTGACTAGAAAGTAGTGGGGGAAAATAAAATGTTTCCATCGGTTTCTTGCCTTTTATTTTTTATTTTTCGGACAAACTGCTTGAATTTACTTTTACAATGGTTTGCTTAATTTGAAATATAAATCATTTATTTTGACAGATTTGATTTGTACAGAATACCCCTTACCCTAGCCAACCAACCGGACGTGTCCTTATTAACATTCAATATTTTTCTACCACATCAATTCTTTTTTCATTTCTACATTTAACTTTTGCATACATAAATAATATAGCATGTAAAAGATAAAAAGGTGAAGATAACGAACAGTGATCAAAGCTCTTATCAGGAATACAACATTAAGGGTTGAGCAAACACGGACCCCTGCATATACCAGAGGTAGAATCAAATGCCTAGGAGGAGTAAGCATCCCCTGTTGACCATTCATACCAGAGATGGGATGAGGTGCCTATTTGGGGTAAACATCTTCTGTCGACAGATCACACCCGCCATTATCCTTGTATCTTGATTAGGTAAACGACGTAATCCATAATCAAAATCGATGTGTAAAGAACGGCCTAGCATTGGTGTGAAACAAGTTGGTCAGTACCTGGCCCAATGACAGGTTATATTGGCAAACTAGATCGTTATAACGACCACAGCATTTGCGCAATGTTTACTTTAAACTTGATTATACGCAGAACAGGCTCTTGTGTATCAAATCAGTTGAGAGCTATAAACACCGTATGCAGGTGATAATGGAATATTGCTACATTAATATGAAAAGTTGATTGATTGATCGATTGTTGTTTTCCGCCACACTCAACAATTTTTCAGTTATCTCGTGGCGTCCAGTTTTTTATTGGTGGAGGAGAACCCTGAGAGGCCTTGTGATTTTGAGCGCGATCTTCTAACCACTCGGCCACGGATGGAAAGTTGAAGATGGAGAGCTGAATCGAGGAAGGCTACTGACAAACAGATTGATATCACAGGGGTTTGTACAGTCTCGTCTAATGTCAGCATTTTTACAAATTCTCTGATCGTTGTAACGATCTAGTTTACCAGTACAACCTTCAATGAGGTCAATGCTGTCTGATGTGTTTCATACCAATTGTTAGGCTATTCTTGGCACATTGATTCTGACTGCGGATTACTCTGTTTTCCTGATCAAATATGGGCTTATGGCGGGTGTGACCGGTCGACAGGAGATGCTTTCTTTTCCTTGGCACCTGACCCCCACCTATGTCCTGGGGTCCGTATTTGCCCATCTCTCTGATCTGTTTTTTTTTGTATAGGAATTACGAGATTGAGTACTGTTCGTTACCTTAGCCTTTTCATATGAATATTTCCTATTCGTAATTTTGTTGAAGAAGCAAATGTCTATGATATCAAAATATACAGCAAAAACAAGCTGCAAATCACCGGAATATTTTATTCTTCCATTCTTTGGTCAAAATTGTGGACGTAAATAAACTTCCTGAATATGAAAATCAGACAATGAACTGTCAAAGAGGACAATGATAATGACTATGATTGGTTTTGATAACCACGTGTATATTTTAGTCTTAATACTACCCTGTCATAATATGCAGGGCACTAATTTCGTATCCTATTTTTGCCATCAAATAAAATTACAGTCTATTTGCCGGAATACATTTATGAGATCAATGTTGTTGCTTAATTTGTTCGACTTTCACGACTGTGAGTCGACGACTTAAAGGTGACAAAATAAGGCAGTTTTTCTTGGAACCAGGGGTAACAACCCATGTTATACTCTTTTAATTTTTACTACCACCATGGTCATTAACAATTTCACGAACGTATTAAACATTCTGTCAATCTTAGTAACTGTGGGACAAATACTTATGATCTAGCTGATTTAGTACGTAAAAGTCATTTATCCGAGATGGTTTACTATTGACTCAGGGGCTAATCTGAGAAAAAATTTTATTCAACTGAGGCAATGATTCAATAATGATGAACCAAAAAATCGATAATTTACTCAATTTTGCTCTTTTAATTAAGACAAGATAACACAATCCACAGTCATCGTCTCATCATCAAACACATCTGTTGCCTAATTCTTGCAATGTCGAACAAACACTATCTAAGATGACTGAAATTGAAATAGCAGAACTTTCAACAGTTGAAATAAACACCATAAAGACAATTGCATGCATGTCCTAAGAATCTAACCGTGTCTCACTTTGAAAATCATTTTGTAGCGTTTAGTGTAGAATCTTTTGAGATTATTCCACCCGAATTATGGATACTGTAAATTCAGAGATATTTACTCATTAAAGTCCCTAATAAGACCTTCTAGGGTACTTTTAAAAGACCACTCCACCTGATTTGAATGCATTTTGGATTACTCAAATTCAACAGTATTCCTTGAACTTAATAAATTAATGTTTATGAATCAATTTTACCATGGACTTACAGGCCTATATATTACAACATTTACTACTATAGTATGATTTCTCCCTTTCTCATCAGAATTAATTAAAAAAGTAGAAAAAGAAATAAATGCCTTTATTGGGAATAATGAGCAGCTAAAAGTAAAAAGTACAGTAAGCAGTCAAACAATTAGTAAAGGGGGTTTGAAAGTACCTAAATTTGATATACAGGTCAAATCATTGAGATTAGGTTTGGTGAATTTTCACTAATTTGATATCAAAATTCAGAAGCATAATTCAATTTTACTTGCAAGATATTGAATTAAATTACTTTATTATCATAGGATGCACAAATCATTCAGACATTGATACTTTTTTGCCAAAGTTTTACAATGATATTTTTAGTACATGGAGAGAATTCAAACGTATTGTAAATGTTGAACCAGTCGTTTTTAAAGAAATTTTATGGCTTAATGACAATATCAAAATCGACAATAAAGAGGTTTTTGGAAATGGTATGAAAGGGGTATTTCTTATATTGGAGATGTTGTAGATAGAGATAAGACGTCCTTACCCATGAAAATTAAGTGCAATACACAATTTAAACATATCTTGTATTGATTGATTGATTGATTATTTATTGCTTTCCGCCACACTCAACAATTTTTCGATTATCTGGTGGCGTCCAGTTTTTGTTGGTGGAGGAGAGAACCCAGATACAATGTACCTGGGAAGAGACCACCGACCTTCCGCAAGTAAACTGGCAAACTTGCTCACATAACGCCGCGGACGAGATTCGAACACGCGCCGACAGAGGTGAGAGGCTTTGTGATTTTGAGCCCGATGCTCTAACCACTCGGCCACGGAGGCCCCTATCTTGTATTGAATACTATTGTTTAAGAAATGCAATACCCTACAGTTAGAGAAAACATATTCGACAAAATGATAATTCTTTTATAAATAGAAATACACTTACACTTAGTTTCAATAATAATAGAAGTCTCATATCAAAAATGACTTGTAAAGAGTTTTACTGGATTTTGCTGGAAAGTATAGCAGAATTATCAACATGTATAAAAAAAAAAATGGGAAAATGTTTTTGATTCAAAATTAACACAGCAAGAATTAGAGAATATTTACAAGTTACCTTTCACAATATCAATGGAAACATCATTACAATCTTTTCAATATAAATTATTTCATAGATGTTTAGCACATAACAAATTGCTGTATGCAATGAAAATTAAAACATCACCTTCTTGTACATTATATGGAAATTTAGATATAATAGAGAACAGTTTTTACTTTTGTGAATATGTTAGTATCTATTGGAAGCATTTCCAAACTTGGTGGAATAGATTAAACATTACTTTATAAATAATCTCTTATCAAGACATAATATTTGGATTTTATGAAGAAAAGTGTGGAAGTCTGAATTATTGTATACTGCTTTCTAAATATTATATACAGTTTGTGTTTAATTCAGATACAGGGCACAGTGGTCCTTCTTTATATATATTTTTGCAATTTTTGAGAAAAAACTGTCTCTTAAAAGATTAATTTATTGTGGCAGAGGAAATTTAGATTATTATAACCAAGTATGGAAAACAATAGAAGACAAAATAATTTCAATATAAGATGTATCTTCCTTAAATGAATTAGTTATGCATATTTCATGTACTAGTTTATGTTTATCTTCAAGGTACAATATTGCTAGTGTTTAACATGTTGAAATATTGAAGGTGCATATAACATCCTTTTTATATGATAGTATATGTCCAAAACGAGCCAATAAAAAATAATCTTTTTTTTGGAAATATTTAGTTGATTGACGTCCCGCTTGAAAATCTTTCCCTCATGTGCAGACGTCACCATTGCCGGTAATTTAGGCCTTCGCGAGCGAAGGCCTTTGAGCAGGTAGGGATCATTATTGTGCCACACTTGCTGTGACACGGGGCCTCGGTTTTTGCGGTCTCATCTGAAATACTGTCCCATTTAGTCGTCTCTTTCGACAAACAAGGGTTCTAACCTGGATCCCCACGGGATTTAAAATATTTAAAGAAATACTTTGATTTAAGATTCAGTGAAACGCCCCTACCAAAAGAGTTGAATCCACCTCGTCCAAATATGACTGTCAGCGACAAAGTAGAAAAGCCTTAACAGTTATTGACTTTTCATCAAGTTAACACTTAGATTTATCACCTATTTTAGACGAATTTCCACAAATTTCTACAGATGTTACATACTCGAGCCATATTTACAGGAATCATCGATATAGATGTGCCAATGTCTACCGTGAATCATCCCCGATTTTGAGGTCTTGTCATTCCGATGCCAAGCGAATGTTGAAGAGACTGCATTTAAGAAAAGATGTTAACATCAATGGAACTGTATAACTGAACATACCGCTACTCATGTGTCGACAGGAGGTATTCTAAAGACGCTTCCCTCATAAATCTGCACCTGACCAATATCTTGGCAATGGAACATACATCTACTTTTGGCCAACATATAAACTTCTATTATTTACTACTTCCGACATAAAGAAGATAAAAGATAAGACACCGTCAGTATATTTCTGTGGTCGGTATTTTACTTCAAATTCGATATTCTAACGTAAAATAATGTATGTATTTTGCATCATTGTTGTTGTTTTTTTAATTCTGTTTTGCAAAACGAAAGTTATCAGATTATATAACACAAGGATAAATAGAAGAGATAATTTGTTAGACGACCTTCATTGAAAATATCAATCATAGAGACTGTACAGGAAAATGGGGGTCATTAATTGTACTTCAGTCATTGATTTTCTGTCATTTTCATTCATGTCACATTCATCTTTTAAATCAATGTGCACATGTACATTACAAAAAACGTAGCCATACATTATCTTCATTAGCCACAAAATTTCATAACTTACAGTATGCCGTATAAATACCCTTTCAGGACACTAATTAGCCAATCTATGGTGAATTTTGGGTTACCGTATATCAATTTAATGGTCACCCATTTAGAACTGTCTTTACGTAATGAGAAACTTAATCGAACAGATGGATCAGTGAATCTATCTTCTTTAAGATATAGCTTAAAAGACTTACAATAGAAAGACAGCTGTGCACGTTTTATCATATCGTGATTACAGTTCTATAATACATCCAAATCAGTGACCCCGTGGGGATCCGGGTTAGAATAGGTCTTCAGAACCCCTTGCTTGTCATAAGAGGCGACTAAATGGGGAGGTCCTTCGGATGAGACCGCAAAAACCGAGGTATGGTGTCACAGCAGGTGTGGCAAGATAACGATCCCTCCCTGCTCAAAGGCCCTTAGCGCCGAGCATAGGTCTAAATTCTGCACCCTTCACCGGCAATGGTGACGTCTCCACATTGTGAAAGATTCTCAAGCAGGACGTAAAACAATATACAATCAATCAATCCAAATCAGGGGACATGATCGATTCACTCAAGAGTATTGGTTTTAAGCGAAGTATATATATAAAACATTAGATCAACTCAGGGTCTTCTGAATGAAATACGGGGGCAAATCAATAAATAACCAACCTAACTTATTTCCGGTTGACCGAAACGGTCACGATTTTCATGCCCTGTTTCAAAACATGTTTTATACCTGGGTGCAAAATTGAACGTGTATCGAGTCATTTTTTAATAATATATTGAATGTCAAACATGGCTAGTGATGCAAAGGCATGCTTTTCATCTAAAGTTGAGTACATTGTTGTAAATCGGAACTTGTATTTAAAAGCGATGAGCAAATGGGAACCAGAGCATCAGTATACAGCGCCTTGTTGAAGCGTATTAGGTCAAAATATGATTTTTTGCGTCTGGTAACTGTAGATGAGACATGGGTTCATTATTATGAGCCAGAGAATAAAGCTCACAATCGTCAATGGGTATGGCCGGGGTCCCTGAGGCCAAAGAAGTTCAAGACGCAACCATCTACTGGCCAGGTGATGGCCACAGTATTTTGGGACGCCAAATGCGTTATTATGTTGGACTTTTTACCCTAGAGAAGTACAATAACTGGAGTGTACAACGCAAACGTGCTAGACAGCTGAGGACCGCTATCCCTGAAACACGCCAAGGTAAATTATCTAAAGGTGTTTTGCTGCAACAGAACAACTAGAGAGTCCACACTTGCAAATTTGCAATGGATGCTATAGAGCGAAACGGGTATGAATTAATACCACATCCTACCTACGTCTCACGTAGCGACTTTTTCCTATTCCCAACCTTGAAAAGGGATATCCGTGGACATCATTTCTGGTCTGACGAAGAAGTCGTGACGGCAGTTGAGGAGTGGGTCAATGGAAAGGAACCGGACTTCTTCAGTTCTGGGCTGATGGCACTTGAACACCGTTGATCTCAGTGCATCACACTAGAGGACAATTACATCGAAAAAGAAGAGTTGGATCTCAACCGGAAATAAGTTGTAAGGATGGTTACTTATTGATTTGCCCTCGTATATGGGGATATCGTATTTCAAACGAGTATAAGTTAAAACAAGATATTTTACAAGAAAAAATATCTAAAGTTTATTACTTTAACAGAAATATATCATATGTAAAAAAAAAAAAAAAAAAAAGAAGAAAAAGAAAAAGAAAGAAAGAAAGAAAAAACAAATCCCCGATTAATTTGAATGTCAGTTTTGTCCTCGATACTCGGACGTTCAGTGTCTGGTTAACTGAGTACACGTAGTTAGTCCTGGAATTTTTCCTTCCTTTACACGTGGTTGTACTCATGGTGGTCAGTTTATTATACAAGTGTGTCAATATCTGTATATTGTGGATATTTCTGAGAGTAACAGTTTTCGTTCAGCCTTTCGAATACACGTGTTGAGTGGACAGAAAAAAACATTCTCAACATTAATATCGGTGTAAACGTTGACTTATGTACTTTTATTCGAAACGACTTCATGTATAATATACATTTATTGCATAATTGTGATGGAGATACGAAAATTTATTCACGAGTGATGGCAGAGAAAATTGGAGGTCATTCATCATACTTTTGATAATGAGCGACATGTCGTCAATGCAGGTTCAATTTTCAACTTACACAGGAAACATATTTCATACTTACCACCGTTGGATTGGAAGATACAATGCGTTATACCATTGGAATTAGAAAACCCTAGGGAAAATTTCCAAACATTGTCGACTTAAATTTTCTGTATCAAATGTCTGACATCTTTCAAATATTTTAAAGTGCCCAATTTGAGTTTATATTAAAGTTATAGAATAAAACATCATCATATTTTAATTCAAATATATACCGGAATATTGATTCATCATAATTATCCCTCTTATCATAGGGGCACTGTCCCTTAATGCTCATAAAATCAAAATTGTGAATCAAGTGTTCCAAAGCAGCATCACCAGCAGGGAAGGGCCAGTTTTCTGAAACTTCCTGTTTTTGATACAACTTGCGTGTATCTGTGTTTCATCACAATCGAAGCCTCTGCAAAGAAGTCAGGAGCCTCCTATACTATACTGCTATTCTAAGTAAAATCATACGCACTGAATACTTATGATATAATGCTCCAAGTAGTTTTATGCATGATCCGAATTTCGACAAATTTTGTCCACCTTGTAAGAACAGTTAAATCACAGCATGTACATATTTATGAGGCTGTGCGACAAATTTTATGTTATTTCACATGTTTCAACCAGAATAATTTGGTTTTAAATCGGTGTTTACAAACAACTATCACTTGGCCAGTTCTAATGCATTATCAGAAGACAAAGTGACAGTCACGTGTCCAGTTTAGACTTCCAGAGGTAAGATCATCGTTTGTCTTATTTGTGTAAAACTGTGTATTGTGGTATTACAATAACGTGCCGTTAGAAAAGAGAAATTGAAATATACCCCTTATAGTAATTCGTTGTTTTACGTTCTTTCAAACCCTTTAAAAAGTTGCGTCATTTATATACATCACGTTGGGATTCCCCTCATGCACGTTGGGCTATTTATAGACAGGCTTACCAGGGGCAAATGTATCTATAGGTTCCCCTTGTTTACTTTTTAAATAATTTTCAACCTGTTTTCTTTTACATGCAAATATTTCAAAGCATGTAATTAAGGGAAAGTTAACAACTTTAACAACTAATTTATCTGCTTAAAGTAGTTCTGTACAAAACAAAAAACAAAAACAAAACCAATAGAATCAACATCGGACCATACGGCTTTAAAATATTTGTATCAAGTGCTCATAAGTGAAATATCTTGACATATAATGTATGACCTTGCATACTCTTCTCCAAAAGCTTGGATCATGTGAAAAATTTGTGTAAATTTTCATCGAAATTTATCAAACGATTAAGAATGCGTGAACTTCGACGGTCAGAAAATGGACAAAACGGCGACTATAAACATATAATGGCTCGGTGTACTCACGCAAATTTTTTCAAGGACCATATATTTATCCTCTGAAAAATTACCGGATTGTTACGTCACAGCATTGATAACAAAAAAAATATTCTTTTATACCGTATATGTTTGATATTTTAACCTCCCTGTTAATGTTGCATTCGTGTTACCTAACACAAAGCTTCCATTAAGAAATTCTCATTATGGAATATCACCTTCCACGTGTTTTTATGTGATGTCCTGAAATAGCCGTCATCATGAGAGACTTAATCCCCCGCTCCCCTCTCACGTCATCGTATCTTACTTCATTTTATTACGACATGTTTACATGTTCACTTTGAAGAAAGAATTCTTTGCTGTACGATTTTGGATTAACTCGACTTCCGTCCATTGTAAAAATTGTGAGTAACATGCAACTCGGAGATAAACATTAAGGTTCTAGTCTGCCTTATGGAAAGAGAATTATAAAGGATACTCTGAAAAGGACGTAAAATGAAGAATGTCAAATGTCAAGGTGAAAGTCAAGGTCATTAATTCCCTGCATCCACAGCTGTTCATCTCTTCCATGTATTCTGCATGCTTATTTTTCCACATGAGGGTCTAATTGATGCACAATCTGATTTAAAAATGCTATTAATTGCAGTTCACACAATCATTTCAATTGCCTAATAGGGGTATCTCTTTATCAAATTTTATCTATCAGTTAATAAAAATTGGATTTAAAGCTCTATTTATACACATAGATATCCAAAGTTACTTTTTGCACAGACACCACAAAAATAAGTGAAATAAATTCTTTAGTTACATTTTTGTAAACCATATCTGGCTTGAAGTCGCAAGATATATCTGTTTTGTCATTAAGTCGTTTTACACTATAGGGGCATTAGTATCATGACTTGCGTCTCCTCTTCCATTTCAAATACCTAGGACGCTCATATAAGGGTAGGGATGACGTTGGGAGTTTTCATTCACTCAGAATTTGATAACAATGCTTTCCCCCGAGGATATCACCTTATTACTAACGTTTTATCTTTACCTTTATCCGAAATGTTTCATTTGTTTGTTACACGTTCCTCCGAGAATTCTGAACTCAATTTGACACATCACCAGTTGTAGGTGATCTAAATTTTGTAAAACTTGGAGATTAAAGCTGTGAATTAAGGAACAAAACAAGAGTAAGCAAACATTATGGATAGTATGGATTTATTGTCTTTACATAATTATGTAAGAGGTTGAAAAGGTTCATGACGACAGGAAGACACCGGAATAAGTCCTTATGACCCCTTGCTTGTCGTAAATCTGATTAAATGGGGTGGTCCTTCGGATAAGACCGCAAAAACCAACTCCCCGTGTCACAGCAGGTGTGGTACGATAATAATCCCTCCCTGCTCAAAGGCCGTAAGCGCTGAATATAGGCCTAAATTTTGCAGCCCTTCACCGGCAATGGTGATGTCTCCATATACAGTGAAACATTCTAGAAAGGGGCGTTAGAATATACAACCAACCGGGAACAAGGAATTCTATAAACGATGATTTATAGTCCACTATATCCACCATTGAGAGTGGAGAGTTCAGATAGACCCGTGTGGCCCTCAGCCTCGAGTTGGTTGTAGAATGAAGCGAGTCAAGTAACTCCAGCCATCCAATAATGCCATGACATGGACGTGAATTTAAACATGGTCACTAAGCTAAAGGATTTTAAACAATGAAAAGGTGAAGATAACGAACAGGGATCAATCTTATAACCCTTATAAAGAATGCGAAATTAAGACACTGACCCCTGGACACACCAGAGGTGGGATCGGGTATCTAGGAGAAATAAACAATCCCTGTTGAACGGTCACACCCGCCGTTAGCCCTATATATTGATCAGGTAAACGGGGCAATCCGTAGTCAGAATCAGTGTGCTAAGAACGGCCTAACAATTGGCGACACACGTCAGACAGAATTTGTACCCATTGACAGGTTGTGCTGGTAAACTATATCGTTATAACGACCACAGAATTTGGGAAATGCTTACTTTAAAATAGTATATGTAATGTTGCATAAATGTTCCTGTATTGGTGTATAAATCTTCATATATCGGTATATATATATATATATATATATATATATATATGTGTGTGTGTGTGTGTGTGTGTGTGTGTGTGTGTGTGAACTGAAGTTTAAATGATAATGAACTGGTGTATAGATGTTCATGTATCGGTGTATAAATGCTTGTGTACTAATGTATAAACGTTCATGTACTGGTATACAGATGTCCATGATTTGATGTATAGATGTTCATGTTTTGATGTATACGTGTTCATGTTTTGATGTATACGTGTTCATGTTTTGATGTATAGATGTTCATGTATTGATGTATAGATGTTCATGGTTTGATGTATAAATGTTCATGTATTTTGTATCGGTGGGTAATGGTACTGAAGTTTAAATGAAAATGTACAAATACTCTATAGATCTTCATGCACTGATGTATAAAAGATAATACAATGGTGTATAAACGGACTTGTACTGAAGCACACTGCTTTTTCTATCAGTTTTGTAACTTGAAGTTTTTCCAAGGGCGTGTCCAACCTAAACACAAATCAGCCAATTCAAGTCGGAAGTTGGATATCAAATCGTTTCCCAAAGTACATATACTGAGTATCTAAATATGCTTTGAAGATCCAAATATCGCATGATAATCATAATACCAGTTATTAACCACAACAGATACTAAAGTCGGCTTCACTTCCTTTCGATTTGTCCCTAACTCTGCGGGCAGTCGGAATTTTGGTCTGAGTCACTTTTATCGCTTCGTGGCTAGACTGATATTACAAGCACGTGACAGTTGAGAATTGAGATTGTTGAAGTCAATGACCGACAATTTAGTTCGATATGATTTCTGATTATTTTTTATGTGGATTATGCTGAAATATTTATCTGTCATTTGATTTTTACCTTAATGGTTGCTATAGTTTTACCACAAGCATACAAGGAATATCAGTATCAATTCCATATTCATCTTTGTTGTTCCAATAACTATCTGTAACTTTTGACATTGAAATTAAATCGATAATAGTATATCTAAAAGATTCAAAACTGCTGTAAATGTTTGATGTGATTGTTCCAGGGTTTTTTTTTCCAGCTGACAGATATATAGGAGAATTGTGGCCTTGGACTTTGTAATTTTAATAGAATTCTGTTTATAAATGATAATGTAATGACGTCATTACGGCAAAGTAATGGATATTTGAAATTTCACAAAATTTATAAATTTTTTGGACCAGTTTGCGGTATATATCAGATGTTGAGTTTTGATGTGTATTTTTTTTAAAAAGTGTACGTTGATAAGTTACAAATATTGCAAACTACTTTTTTTCTATACTAGTATTCCCTAAGTATACATTAGTTTGCTAATATCCCTATACAATAACTTTGTATCCTTCTGGAGTTCATTCAAGAGCCCCGATCTGAATAATAATGATAATAACGTCATGAAATGTCAAATAGATGAATGCTCAATTATTTCTTTATCTTTCCGAATACTATGAAATCATCGAAATTCGTTTCGGAAAGTTCTCGTGGATTTGAAGATATTTTACTGGTTCTTGGGACGCAATTTCGTGGACATTATTTCTGTACGTTGCAGCATTATTTGACTTGTGTATTTCATTACGGTCTGAAATTCGTGGGATACGGGTACTCACGATATCCATGAAAACTGAGTCCCCACGAAATATAATGAATCTTCAGCATGTAACCTTCTTGATACAAGCGATCATAAATGAAAACTATACGGGTCTTATCGTATTGTGTATGGTCCACAGTAAGTGTTCTAAGCTTTCAACTCCGTGGGGATCCTGGTTAGAATAGGTCTTCAGTTCCCATTGCTTGTCGTAAGAGACGACTAAATGGGGCGATCCTTCGGATGAGACCGCAAAAGCCGAGGCCCCGTGCAGATGT
Source organism: Ostrea denselamellosa (assembly GCA_024699665.1). Lineage (NCBI taxonomy): Eukaryota > Metazoa > Mollusca > Bivalvia > Ostreida > Ostreidae > Ostrea > Ostrea denselamellosa. The sequence goes on along the minus strand of JAMZEH010000035.1, from coordinate 1,421,614 downwards.
GGCACGATAAAGATCTCTCCCTGTTCAAAGGCCATAAATGCCGAGCATAGGCCTAAATTTTACAGCCCTTCACCGGCAATGGTGACGTCTCCATATGAGTGAAAAATTCTCAAGCGGGACGTTAAACAATATACAATTAATCAATCAAAGCTTTCAAATACTATGACTGTTTTAACAAGGTCACTCGGTTGTTCACTTTTAGCCCCTAATGTGGCATAAGTCAGGTTTACTACAAGAGGATTTTTTTCATATCAGTTTAACAAGTTGTCTCCATATCAGAAGATTTCGGGGGGGAAAAGAAATTTTTTTTAAAAAAACTTCATATTTTCCTATAAAAAAATAAAAAGATGTCTCCAATTATGCCATGCACGCAAGCGAGGTGGGAGGAGCAGGGTTTTATCAGACTTGTAATTACACTGTATAAACATTATTGAAAATATTATTCTTTAATATGTGTACCTTTGTAATGCTTAACATGGTATCTCTGGTCCCAGGTTCACGAATCATCTGTCGGGTGTTATTGGCTATGGATGTGTAACCAAGATCATTCTAATGATAAACTCACCTCTGTCCAGGGGTCTGTGTCTGCCCTTCTCGTTATTCTTTATCAAATCTGTGAGAGAGAGATCTGTTCTGTATCTTCATTTATTCATATTCTCATAAAGCATGCTATTTTGGACTGTACGATTTAAGTCTGAAGTCTTTCATGATCCTACAGTCATGTTTAGCATATTAGTGTGATAGACTGTGCTTGCCTGAATTAGACTCCACAATAGATGGGCCCCTATATGGACGGAAATCGTGTTCAAAAACCCAAGTATGTAAGCTTGTTAGTCCAAACATGCAGTCGTATTATTTACCCCCTTTTTATTTCTCTAAGAGCATAGAAGTACAAAAACATGTATCTCCAATGATAAACAATGTTGAACACAATGAATGAACACAAGAGGACGGTATTATATCATATGAATATGGACATTACTGTCTTGATCAATTTGGTAAGGCCTATCGCGGTAAATTTGTTTTCACAATACACCTTTCTGGAGTAAAGTAATTACAGCAGAACAGATAATAGAATTCATAACCTAATTCCATTTTGTTACAAAGAGTACATATTCGTTCAATGCATTGTTGCCCTACTTTTTAAAGAGTTATTGACCTTGAACTTAACAAATAATGCCTCAAAGGGGGTACTTTTATTGATGTATGCAGTCACAATATCTTGTTGTTTTCGTATGGATAATCATCAGTCAATCGATTGGTGGTTTTACCATAGGTGCAGGGTAGTCATTTCACACGAATATCTTTTTCAATATCTTATGCTGATATACTTTGTAAATCTAATCTCCACACTCTGTAGTTAACTACAGTAAAAATATTGATATTTTGATTTACAATGAAAAAATCATTGATGTTTGATTTACAATGAAACAAAATTATGTTTGATTTACTTCAGTAAAAATATCTGACATTTTGATGATGCATTAAGATATTTATCTTAGAAGAGTAAATACATTAAGAAAATTCGTGATAAAAATTTAATGGACTGTATTTGAAAAATTATACTTTGAATTAATCTAGTTAAAATTTCTATACTTTGATTTACTATAATATAAATAGTTAAAACGTTGATACCATGGTTATTTATCAAGTTGCTCTCTCTCTCTCTCTCTCTCTCTCTCTCTCTCTCTCTCTCTCTCCATTAAAAGGGAGACATACAAAATCAAGCGAGGTCCACTGAAACATGCTACACAATCAGACACGTTGTAGAGTCGGATATACTATAGAACGCATGCGTGTCCAACGTATACAGAGATCAGCCTAAAGTGAGGGAAAGACCATACTGACCAATGGTGTTATCTGAGATCAACCTAAAGTGAGAGAAAGACCACACTGACCAATGCTATTATCAATCTCAAAAAGGAAATTTAAAAAAGACTAGTCTGATTGTCAGCTTTTTATAAAGGCATTCTCAAGTCTAACACTGACTGTGACCTTTGTAACCAAGATAATACACCATTTAACAAAGACGGTAAAATTTTGTATTATTTCGGAGAAGTAATGAGCAAATCCACACAGGAATTCGCTGCTGCTGCTCTTAGTTTAGTTTTCCTGAGAAACAATGGCTGTCACTTATGTTTGGCTTTGTTGTCATGAACAATGAGGGATCAGTGTTATGAGTTTTCATATGAAAGACTAAATTGTAGTCGAATCACTCTAGCTAGTAATCTTATTGTACAAACTACTAAGAAAGGATCACAGACTGTGAGAGCATGTTCTGCGTATGATCAATTTTAAAAATCTAGACAGGTTACTGACAAACAAGTTGATGTTACAAGGGTTTAAACAGTGTCGTTTAAAGTTACAATTACATATTCTATAGTTGTTATAATGGTCTAATTTGTAAATACAGTATGTCGAATGCTGTCTACACGTATTGTATACCAATTTTTAAACCGTTCTATGTATACTGATTTTGACTTATTCCGTTTACTTTATCAAGTTGACTCATGGTGGATGTAACCGTTCAACAGACAATGCTTACTCATTCCACTTTATCCAACCTCTGGTATGTTCAGGGATCCGTGTTTGCCTTTCTCTTAACTTTCTTTATAAGATTTACGAGATTGATCACTGTTCGTTGTTTTCGCTTGTTTTTTCTACGAAAAAGCCATTGAGGGTAAAGCAAGTTACATAATTTTGATATGATATGTTAGTTTAATTGCCTTCTCAGATATGCAGACATTTGGTCAAACTCGGCACAGAATTCATACAGGGGATGCATAACTAATCAAGCAGTCCCGTGGGGATCCGGGTTAGAATAGGTCCCCAGTACCCCTTGCTTGTCGTAAGAGGCGACTAAATATGGCGGTCCTTGGGATGAGACCAAAATACGAAGCCCCATATTACAGCAAGTGTGGCACGATAAAGACTCCCTCCTCCCTGCTCAAAGGCCATAAGCGCCGAGCATAGGCCTAAATTTGCAGCTCTTCACCGGCAATGGTGACGTCTCCGAATGAGGGTAAAATTTTTGAGAGGGACGTTAAATATACAATCTAACCAGGCAATAGCCACGATGTCTATCTGTCCATATACAAGTGGGTGTTGGGGATATGTTGAAAAAAGATTATATAAAAGGGAACAGTAATTCATGGTCCTCACCTGTTGTAAGATTTACGCTGAATATCGAAATGTTAACGAATTGGTTATATGTTATGCCTTTATATGTTCTGGTTCCAGGTGACAAAGCTTGTAACAACAATGTCTTTGTTTGTAAGGATCATTATTACAACTGTATTTTAAACCAACTTGGCCTTAATTCCACATTTGATAATCGTACTTATACTCCATCTGCCCTTTCAAAATATGAAATTCTTCAATATCGAGCTTCAGTTTTAGACATATAATACCCCAGTCAATAGGAAGGATGAATATGAGTTACCGTACCTATATTGGATTCCTAAACTTCACGAATACCCATATAAAGATATATTGATGGATCTTGTAAATGTTCTAACAAGAACCTATCTGTGATCCTCACGAAAATATTAACAACTATAAAGGAGAAACTTCAACCGTATTGTGCCACAAAATACACCAGAAGATGTTAAATCAAATATGGATTTTTAAAAAAAATTATAAAGAAATTTTAGCAAATTTGAACTCTTAAAACTTTACTCAGTCAACAACATCAAAATGTATGACTTTTCAACATTTAACACAAACATTCTTCACGATAAATTAAAGACTAAATTTTTTTGACATTATAAACAGTTGCTTCTTCAACAAAAATAGAAAAAGGAAATATTCATATGTAGTGATCAGTCATCCAAAATTTATATATTTTGTTAAACATTACTCTGATTCCACGCACAAATTAAATTTTTTTTTTAAAAATGCTGGAGTTCCTCATTGATACTATATTCGTAGTCTTTGGTGATCAGGTCTGCTAGAAATCCCATGGGTACAAATTGTGCCCCTTTATTTAATGACTTGTTTTTTATATTCACGAAGCAGAATTTATTCAGAAGTTTCTGCATAAGAAGAAGAAATCTCTTGCTGTGGCCTTCAACTCGACATTTAAATACATCGACGATGTTTTATCTATTAACAATAATCATTTTCATACGTGTGTCGATTTGATATATCCCAGTGAACTCGAAATAGAAGACACCACAGAGTCCTCCACATATGCTTCGTACTTAGATATTTTATTTAAAATAGACATTAACGGCAAACTAAAACCTAAACTGTACGACAAACGGGATGACTTCAGCTCTCCATCGTCAACTTCCCATAACTGTGTAGCAGTATTCCAGTATCACCTGCATATGGTGTTTATATTTCTCAACTGACTCGATACCCAAGAACTTGATCTGTTATGACCAGTTTTTAAATCCAGGCAGGCTGCTGATAAACAAACTACAGGGGGTTTCAACAGTCTCGTTTAAGGTCAGCCTTTCGCAAATTTTATGATCGTTATAATGATCTACATGTAGTTTGCTAATACAACCTGTCATTGGGACAAATGCTGTCTGACGCATTTCATTGCAATTGTTAGAACGTTATCTGCACGCTGATTCTGACTATGAATTACTCCATTTACATGATCAAAATATAGGGCTCACGGCGGGTGTGACCAGTCAACAGGGGATTCTTACTCCTCCTAAGCACCTGATCCCACCTCTGATACGAGGGCTAATTGATATGTTGTGAACCTCATATTTAATAGTTTGAATTTTAGCGGACATATTGTATTACTTTTCAAAATAATCCCCTTCAGTACAGTGTATCTATACACTTTTGCCAGCGATATTTAAGGACCTCGATGCCACTTTTAAAGAAGTCCTTTTCATGACCATTCACAAAGTCCTCAACTGCATGTATGACATCATCATCTGTCTGAAAATGGTCATTTTCAGTTCTGGCAATCAGGCGAATAAGGCGGGTGTTTAGTCAATTTAAAGCCACAATCGTTTATGGCACCCATGATAATGACAGACTTGTTAGAAGGGACATTGTCCTAGTGGAACAACACATTCTTGCTGAGTTTTCCGCGGCGCCTGAGTTTAATATTTTCCCGTGACAGACTCGGAAGTGATGCATAGTATATGCCATTGATTATTTGTCCTATTTAGAGATAATCTACCACCAGAATACCATCAGCACCCCCAGAAAACTGAGGTCATAACCTTTCCAGCTAATGGAATAGTCTTTGACGGGGATGAACCAGGGTTCCTCCATTGTTTAGACTGTTATTTGCCCTCTGGGGTGAAATGATTGACCTACGAACCGTAGTAACAAATATCTGAAGAAAGTTACCAGGATCTACCTCTAAAAGGTTCATATTAGCACACGATAAGTGCGCCTGGTGTGCTTCTGATCAACTGTCTTGGTACCCAACGGGCTGAAAGCTTTCTCATTGCAAGATCCTCTGCCAGAATGGAATGTACTCTTTCCTGCGAAATGCCATATATTTTTCTGTAACTCGACTCTCAGTCATAACAATATTATGGACTTTATCGACCATTTCTCGTGTTGCAACAGTGACAGGCCTACCAAGACGGGGGTCATCCGCAAGGCTCTGCCTGCGGCGTTTGAATTCCTCCACCCACCCACCTTTTAACCATAGCATATGAAGGGGCATCTTCCCCTAGTGCTGCTACCATAATCAGTATGGTTATCCTTAAGTGCTAACCCTTCCTTATGCAAATATTGGATCACTGCTACTTCACCGATTGTGTCCATTTTTGCGAAAGTCATTTGTCTTGTTTACTTTAGAGTGCTACCTCGTCGATATAAACTGACCAAATGATACCAGTCTTCGGGTACACGGCTTTAAATAGTCAGGGAATAGGGAGCCTGAAAAAGTACATCGATGCTAACCTCCCTCAATACAAGGCTCACAATATATCAATTAGCCCTCGTATATTCAGGGGTCCGTGTTTGCCTAACTCTCTATTTCGATTCGTATTCCTGATATGTGTTAAGAGATTGATCACTGTTCGTTATCTTCACCCTTTTACTAAAGAAAGAAGGATCAAAAGAGTTGGTATATTTCCTACTGTTACTCTCCTGTCCATTTAATGACGTAATAATAAATTGTAAAAACTTTTCCAATGCTTTATGATCATTTTGCCTTCAAGCATGTATACTGAATGGAGCAAATTCGAATTGATATATAAAAGCTAACCATAATGATTCTTACTAATTTCAAGTGTCTAACAACCATCCACAACAATAAGAAATTACAGAAATGATAGATATCGTTTTCTCTATATTGCATTCCCTATGTAACAAGCGCGATAACTCTCTTTTATTCCGAATCGTCAAGTTATTGTTCCAATGAATTCCAGATAGACTTATTTTTCTTAAATGCATATGTATGTTAGTTGATTCGAATGAGTGACTGCAAAGCTTTAACGCTGATGACGTAAGGTTAGTTTGGTTTATATACCACTTAAACTGGAAGCCAATATAAATTATTTTCTACCAGACACCCGCTGAGTCGTGACAGGACAGAATGAATCGCTTGCAATAACCAAAACACTCTGCTTAACAGATAATACAGAAGCTTCCGATACATTTTAAGCAATCTTTTTTTTTTAGATGTAACAAATGAAAAACTCTGGTTTATTAAACACTTATCTGAAGGTGGGAGCAGTTCTTGAGGTTCTTCTTAATTCTGTCTCCAGACAGACAAAGAGACAGTGTGAGGATGCCCCGACCCTACTCATTACACCGTCGTTGCCGGGGATATTCTAAAACATTTATTCCCGTTTTACAGATAGTAGACTATGCGAAATCTGCACCTAAAATTGGGATACGGTAATTTTCATATCATATTATGACCTTGAATTTTGAAATCATCCCCAGTAAGCGAATAAAGTCGGTCGAGGGAGTTGATGAAGAAATATTAAACTCGATGCTAGGGTGAAAGATGACTATATTTTCCTTCAGTTAGAAATTCCAGGGGGTCCAGACACTCTTCCACCGACCCCCTCTAGATCCGAGCTTGGTTGAAGGAAGATATCTTACCGGAAACTCCAGAGAATCAAAGACACATTTCTAAATTCTAATGCATTAATACAAACTACATTTAATTTTATTTCCATGAAGGTCAATGTTATGATTAAACCTTGATGCTCTCTGTAAGGGTTTTTATGTTGAGGATATGAAGCCATGGAAATTCATCAAAGTTCCTTATTTGAACGTGATGGTCGATCTCTGTTGCTATTTCGATCAAAATTACGAGAGTTGTGAAGGTAGAGTTGCAGCTTATAGTATTGGGTTTAGGAATTTGAGCAATAAAGTGAAACCATTATGGACAAACACACTCATGCGTCTAACAAAGAAAACTATTCACTGTGATTACAGACATATTCAGAAAACACTTTACATAATGGCAAAACTTTGTTGAATCCAACATGACCTTACATAAACATTCTGACTGTAATCAAATGGAAAACATAATGCCATTTGTTTAAAAGCGGAAAAGGGTGACTGTTTTGGGAGGTGTGTTTTTTTCTGGGGGTTTTTTTTTTGGGGGGGGGGGGGTGTTTGTCTATTTGTTTGTATGTTTTTAATGACAGTTTCCTGCATTTCATTTAATGAAGGTTTGAAAGTAATAACTCTTTTAGTTGTAGATGTGGGACTACGTTAAGAAGAATACCAACTGGCCGAATGATAAGGGCATGAAAAATCTATAGAAGACGAATCAAAATTATCATGCATGAAATGAACACGACCTGTATGAGATGTGGTGTTGGAAATTATAAACTTTGAGGAATGTAGTAAAAAACAGCAATTGAAAAGTGATAAAAAATCTTGTGAGACTTCAACACACAAACTAAAGCGTGCTAGTAGTTTCTTTTTTGTCCACTGAGATATACTGGCCAGTAATTCCCAATGTGTGTCAAATCCCTGTTTTTAAATCACATACTAAGGTGTAAGTAGCAGGAGAATAAAAATTGATTTCGTAAGAAATCTAATTTAAATCAACAAGAACTACTAATTTTTTTTCTGAAGTTTTAATAGAGTGGATTTTGCTGTTAGAATATCATGATGAAAAAAATATTTTTTTTTATTCATGCTATACTCTCTGATTGATTTATATATATCACATCCGTAAATAATATATAGAAATGTGTAATAAGATTGTGATGTTGGTTTGTTGTCCGTTTTAGACCTATGTTTAGCGCTGACGGCCGTAGTGGTTAGGATTCTTGAACAGCGCCTGTCGCAACACTGGACCTCCTTATTTAAGGTCATATCCGAAAGACCCGTGATTCTCACTTCTAAATGCCGAGCGTTTGGAGAAGGAGCAATCACTACCTATGTTTACGTCTTAGGTTTGACGCGGCCACGGTACGAGCAAGGCTTGAACTCACGACCTCCCGGTTACGAGGCGAACGCTCTACCAGACCAATTTCAACCAGTCTGTGATGTTGGAAAATGTCACGGATAGAAAATTTTAGGAATGTGTAATAACTTTTAAAATTTAAAATTTTGTCTCATATATCAAATACTTTAATTTTAACGTACATCATTACGAAAAAGTGTGTGGAACTCGAATTCACGACCAGTAGATTACAATTACAACTTCATCCACTGAACTAACCAGAAAGGTGATGAAATTCAAACGGGCAAAGAATATAATTATTTTCTAAGTTTATTTCTGGTTCCATTGGAAAATTTCTGACAATTTATTACTTCCTATTACAATGTATTCAGGTACCCCCTGGTACAATGTAATCAGATTTCATTACTCCTTTCTACAATGTTTTCAGTTTCCATTATTTCCAAGTACAATGTAATTAGATTTCATTATTAGTACAAAGTAATCAGATTCCATTACTCACTAGTGCAATGTAATCAGTTCCATTACTAGATTGTTTGTTACGTCCCGTCTCGAATTTTTCACTTATATTGAGACGTCGCCAGCTGTAGGTGAAGCACCACAACTTTAGACCTATTCTTAGCGCTCAGGGCCGTAGCAGTGAGGGTTCTTTAATGTGACAACGTCTGTCGCGACACGGGACCTCCGTTTTTAAGGTCATATTCGAAAGACTCGTGATTCTCACTTCTAAATGCCGAGCGTTTGGAGAAGGAGCAATCACTACATATGTTTACGTCTTAGGTTTGACGCGGCCATGAAACGAGCGGGGCTCAAACTCACGACCTCCCGGTTACGAAGCAAACGTTCTAACCACTGAGCTACCGCGACCGGTCCCATTACTAGAATAATGTAATCAAACTCCATTACTCCCCAGTACATTGTCATAAGATTTCATAACTAGAACAATGTAATCAAATTCCATTGATTCCTACTGGTTGCAGTAGCTCAGTGGTAGAGCATTTGTAACCAGGAGGCTGAGTTCAAGCCCCACTCGTGTAATGGCTGCGTCAAACATAAGATGTGAACATAGGTAGTGATTGCTCCTTTGCCAAACACTCAGTATGTAGAAGTGAGAATCGTGGGTCTTTCGGATATGACATTAAAAATGGGGTTCCCATGTCGCGGCAGGCATTGGCATGTTAAAGAACCCTCACCACTACTGCGCTGAGCGCTACGCATAAATCTAAATTTGTGGTACTTCACCTACAGCTTGTCACGTCTCAGTATGACTGAAAATTTCTCATCAGGACGAAAAACAAACAACCAACCATTACTCCCTAGTACAATGTAATCAGATTTCATTTATCAATTTATTTCCAAATGTTCTCCGACTTGTGAAAGCTGTAAACTGCAAGCCTGCTTTAACTCCTCATTTGGGCTTGTATAAAGTCTTTAAAGATTGCCCTAGTATACATCTATAATCTACAAGCTAAATCTTAGGAGGAGAACATTGCCTTTATTGTATACTTAATTTGAATCCACAGAGACTTAAATTCTTCTTCACATAATGCAATTACAATATACCAATACTCTTTTCAACATCAGGCAGTAGTTCCACTTCCACATACATTTTTCACATGTTCGACAATTACATTTCGTATACTGTGTTATCACAGTTCTATTGTCACTAGCACTGTGTTACACTCCTAAAGCATACCTCAAACACAATTTGAATGAATACATTTAATTCATGAATTATCTAACGCAATCATTCAGGAATGACTTTTACCGAAGTATCTTGGGAATTTTTTGCAGTTTTTTTGTGATCAGGTTTGTTCATAATTAAAAGTAGAATAAGTAATGGTATATGTAACAAGCTAAAACGAAACAACTTCCGGGATGAATTGCTGTCTCCCTGCTGATAAAACTTCCAACCTAGATATGTAAAGTAGAGGTTGAGAGGTAGAGACATTACAGGAAACAGAGGAGAGGTAAGGTCTACCACCGGGGCCAGGAAACAGAGTCCCGTGATTCCTACAGTGTGGCGAAGAGCAACACGTTTGCAAAGATTTGGATCCACCACTGACATCATCCTATACCCTGCCCTTGAGTAGTCAGGTCTCAGATTCCAACTCAGAGCATTAAAATGGGGAAACTGCCAGCAAAACATGATGGCTGCCATAATCCAAGCACCTACAAAACATAACTGTTACGTCAAATCATGCTCTTTTAAAACCTTTCATTGATGTACATAATTTGTCTTTAAAGTTTGTTTTCCAATAAAAGAAATGGATTATGATTTTTTTTTTTCATGACAAAAAACAGCTTCTGTAGTCCATTATCATCATAAAGAGGAAAGAACTCAAAGAAATATTCTGCAAACATTCCGAAGTTTGTAAAAGCATTACGTAACAAAACTAGAACTGTCCTGACCAATAATCCCCTGCAGGGCATGTTGGATGGTGAGAAATAGTGAATTTGTGTTCATTGAATAATAAATCTTTTTTAACAATGACAAAATAACATCTCCCTCAAAATGGAAAAAAATATCCATAACTTTCTTGAATGTTAAAAAATCTCAATCAAAAGCAAAAGCACAACTTCATTCTTCATATAAGATATGCACAAAGTTTTAATAATATCTGTTCATCAGTGTTGAATCCATTGAACAAATTATATCTGTGGATGGACAAGTTGATTCCAGCATATTCCCACTACACTTTCTTTGTGTGTGTGAGGGGGGGGGGGGGGGGGGGGGGGGGGGGGGGGGGGAGGGGAGGGGGGCGGGGGGTATAATGACTGTAAGTGTAACAAGAATGTAAAGACTGACCTGGTTCCAGCGTGCCAGTACATGCTGCCCATCCCATTAGAGGCGGTACAGCCCCTACTACTGAGCCCACCCATGTATTGACAATGCTGAGTCTCTTCATGGGAGTATACACAAGGGTGTAGAGGCCAAGGTTAAATGCCCCTATAGCTGCCGTGAAGGGATTAGCTCCTAGGGCCAAGATGACTAGTCCCAAAGTGCCAGACAGTGCAGCAAATGTTACAGCGTGTAAAGGGCTGTAATATCAAAAATGATGATTTACAAGTCTACTGGAAATACTTGGCTGCTGAAATTCATTTCTACAAATGCTAAACAACATCATTTTAGTATCATCATTACCAAATAGTGTTTTCATAGAAAGAACATGAAGAATTAAAATTTACTGTTTTGAAATGGTGGCATTCCTTAATTTTATATACAACATTACATAGTTTCTATCTCAAATTGCAATTTAAGGGGCAAAAAAAATATAGTCACTATCACACATAGTTCTTTGTACAAATAATTCATCTCTGTATTTTAAGATAAGGCCATAGGTCTACATTATAAATCAGTTATTTGATCTTGAAAGAATGCAAAACTTTGAAGAGTTAAAGGTATATTCCTTGTACCTTAAATATCCTCTAACAAGAACTCTGTTTTTGGTCCTGTTCATCTGAGAATCAAACGGCACCTCAAAAAACTGAAAGGAGAAGTTTTTAAAAATATATATATATTAAAAATATTCATAAAATACTCTTTACCACTTTGAAATAATAAATCAAACGCTTGCACTAGGACTAGTTAAACATGGTATTGTTATAGATCTGGGTTCCTTTGTATGTAGATAAACCACTGGAATAAAAACACAGAAATCCAAAGGAAATACCGTCAGCTTCGCATCGACAGAACAATGTCTCGTTTTTTTAATTTGACTATATCCGTTAAAACCTTGACCATGTTTCCTCTACTTTGGGTTTGTGAATATAACATCTTTGAGGGGGGGTTTACTCTTATTCCATATGTATGTTCCGGACCATCAGATACCCAGAAAGTTCACATAAAAAGGAAAGGTGGTAATTCAAACACAACTCTATGCATTACTACTTCCTCATCTGATAACCCCAAACACCTTCCGCTTGTGTTAAATTTCTGTTTCTAAACACCACTAGTAGGGAACTGAACTTTACCTGATTAATAGCATTTGCTGAAGCAGATGTTAGACCAGTTCCTATGGTAACCATTGTAAAACCAATGGGATTAAATGCAGCTGGTGCCATGGCATATCCTGCCATAGCTGTCAGCACCACCAGACCTGTGAAACAGATGGATAAATGTCATGTATTTTGCTTTTTTTACACAGCACTTCCTACAGTTTTTCAGGATGTCGTCTCTGAATAATTTTACAAAACTGACTGAGGGCAGCTTGGTTAGTTGACCTAACTTTTAATCAGTGAGATTAAGCATGGTTACGGTATACATTGACATATCAGTCCAGTTACCTCATCCAAAAGGTACATCTTATGAAGACTAAATTCTTACCTGTTAACCTGATTTTTGATAATCTGAAGTAGTACTGCACAAGTTTATTGTTGTCCGTTTTCATCTCCTGCCATATACACTCCGTGATGGACTCTGGATTATGAGCTGGACTGCAGTCTCTCCGGTCTTTTTCCAACATGGCTTTGAGTTTTGCGAAGTCTTCAGGACCGATATCAATAGTTAAAGTGTCCTCTGATTTCGGGAAGGAAACAGTGAATCTGTCACTGATTTTGTCTAACATTACAAGTGTTTGTGATTTCTTTATAAAAAATGTCACAGGCACTGGCCGGTATTTCTCTTTTGGAAATTTCTCTTTGCCATCATAACTGATTCCCACCACTCCGTGGGAAACGTTCGATTCTTGATCCACCTCAGTGGAAGCTGTTTTTAAATTTGATTCTGAGGAGATGCATCTTCCTTTTGTAATCCATCTATGCTTCACTAAAAGATTTTTCTGTAAAATATGAAGATAAAATGTTCACATAAACTGTCTCAAATATGCAATTTTGCAATCTAAATTTGAAGAATAAGAGAATAACACTCAGGCACAGGTGCTTGTTTCAATCATAGACAGTTATCAAATTAACTAATAATTAATTAATTGATAATACCAAGATAAGCTCACATGGGTCAACATGCCCATCCGCAAAGCATGGCTCTAAAGGCAACATGTAAGTGAAAGGAAAATGAGACAACAACAGCAAAAGAAAAGACCATACTACCACTGAAAATTCTAGGAGCTGAATGAGTGCCACCATTTTGTTCCGCTATTGGTATCCTTGCCAATGGATATATTTATAATTTGCAGGAACTCACACAAGGATTCCCGAAATTGATTCATTAATTGCTTCAACAATTATCTGAATTTGAAATTTATTTGCTAAAAAATTCCAAGACTTTGATGTAATTTGTTTAAGATGAATTGTATAATTATATTGTAACAGGTTTTAGCAAATCATTATCCAGAAAACAGTAATACAACTTAACAGAACAAGTTCATGAGGTTATATAGATAAGAAGTATGATATATATTTAAAGTTGTTGGTGATTGTGTTCTATTTTCAGCTACCTTTTTATTGCAAATGGAATGGTAATACAAATAGTTAGATATACCAATGAAGCTAATTTTGATTAATTTAACCAATAATTGGGCAATAGACATAGCCTATTTTCTGATGTCACAAAGTCATTTATATTTGACTGCATTATGTCTCCTGCATTAAATGAATTTCAGAATTGGTAGATTATAGCTTTGTCCACATTATACAAATCAAATCTGAGGGATCCCAATTGTGATTACATTTAACACGACATTATACTGTGATTATATTTAACGCAACGTAATACTGCGATTACATTTAACATGTTATACTGTGATTACATTTAACACAACATTATACAGTTATCCTCATACATTTGGAAGTTACT